>MKEJ01072830.1:0-10667 GCA_001753735.1 Embelia ribes | reverse complement strand
TGTGAAAATTTTCTAAAATATGAACTTAAATTCCAAAAACAGGATATTAAAAAAATAGATTTAGAAAATAAAATAGATGGTGATGAGCACTTACCTGAACTTGGATCATCATCAGGAGGGGGGATAAAACTATGAGTACACCACTGAGGGCAGCTAGAGCTGCAAAAAATTAGTTGTACGCAATTGTTTGTGTTTGTATTGATTATATCATTTGGGTTTGGGGGATATGATGAAATTGGGCTACCCACTGATCCCATTGATTAATCTGCTGGGACTAGCAACAGGGAAGAAGACTGCAGAAAGAAAGAAAGAGAGAGAGAGAGAGAAACGGTGGCTTGGTTGGAAATTGAATTATTTTTCTTCAACTTTACTCTTTCTTTATTTTTTTCAGGAAAATGATTAAATTAAAGATAATTGCTTCTTAACAACATGTGGAATGTTGGATAAAAAGAAATTGTAACTAGCAACAATATTAATTTTGAGAAATGTTTCAACTCATTTTTTTCCAAGAAACTTAGCCATTGATTTGGATTCATATGTGACACATTGCTATATTTTTTTGTTACTTTTTTTTTATTGGATCACATCTTTTTTTATTGAAATACATTCATCCGGTAATATTTTTTCGTCAATCTTTTGGGTTAATGAAAAACATATATTATTTATCAAAGAGGTTTTATAAAAGAATTGGTACTTTCAAGAAATGATTTATCAACTTATTAGAAATAGAAATAAAAATATATATATATGATACAATGTTGAAAATTACACGTGTAGGACACTGACGTACCATTATCGTGTAATCTATCTTTATTTTATATAATTTTTATTTTTTATAACAGATTATTAATAATAGCTTTTATTTTATTAATATATTATTTTTTAAATATTATATTATTCTTTATTTTAAAATTTTATCTATATCAATACGATATATAATTATTTGGCAATAAATCCGATATAAGAAAAATGGTAAAGTAAATCACTTTATGGGGTGGTGAGTTTAGTAATTGTGACATAATTAATTTTTATTTTCTATGAATAAATAATTATTTATTAAATTTGGTTAATCAAAACTCTCGTTATCTTTTTAGATAACTACTAAATGATGTGATGTAATTATCTAAAATAGAAAAATAACTAAAATGATGCAAATTCAATTACTCCAACTTTGCAATTGTCTAGCAATTAACATTTTGATAAATTTCCAATCCCCTGTTTAGCTAAACAATTCGAGTTTGAGTGTATAAGGTTTGTTTAGCATTTTATTAGGCTTCATTCCTTTCAATACTCATAAATTATCAATATTGAGTCAACAAATATTTTAAAAAATCCAATATTTAACATGAATCTATCATTATATTACCTTTTTATAATAATTTATCAGCGTACATGTCAAATATTTAATCTAAATCATATTTATTTAAATATGTAAATTTACTTTTTAAATTTTCAATTATATATCTTTTTGTTTTAAAAATTAGTCAAACAAATCCAAACCGTTAATTAGCCGAGTTGGAAGTTATTCAGACTCGCCTCGTTTATTTAACGAGTTCTATATTATTTATAAATAAACGTAACCAAAGTCAACATTTTACGAAAAACTCATCCCTAAATATTTAATTGAAAGTGGAGAGGGGCTATGCGGTTGTGGTTGGCTTTTTCTGATGATGAGTCGGCACTATAAAACACACCGTCCAAATTAGTTGGTAAAAATGTGGTAGTGACAAGGGCACCTCACCTCACAAACCGAAGGGAAAATTACAACAAAAACACCCATAGCTTGGACCAAATTTCTGTTTGGTCCTCGACACAATCCCACCGGCACTAACATATCCATTCTCATGTTCTAAATTTTAATTTCTATAGCTCAAACTTAAAACATACGCTGTATTAAGAAGAATATCCATATCAGATCTCTTAAGCTTCAAAATATTATTGAGGATGAATAGCAATTTAAAAAAAAATATGAAAGTGAACAATGTTAGATACACTAGTGTTAGCATTCCCTATAATTTAACCTCTAAATATAGGATAAGATCACTTGTGAGATAGTCCCCAAGTTTTTCTTGAAAATGACATATTGGTTTTCTGGTTTTGAAACGGGTCGTATATTTAATCTATTTATTGTGTTTTTCTAATTTCAATTTGATATCTTGGTCATCGAATGAGAAGATGTAGCATAAAGGATTATAAATACTAAGTTAATCTGAAAAAAGTAGTTCGATGTGTGATTCTCATCATATAGGATGACATTACGTACACAGTAGTGTAACAATCTGTCAGTTTTTTCAAAACTTTAGGATTATTAGTATGACATTCAAAAGTATAGAAGCGAATAGAACTGTTCTTGAAAGAATGGGGACTATTGTTGTTATTAATCCCAAAGCTAATGAAAAGGGTTGGTGAATTTTCAAATAAAGAAATAGATTGATGATTAACTCATTAAAATTGTGAATGAGGATTCGTAGTAGTTTATTTCGTTAATAATGATTTATCAATCATTTAGATTAACTAGCAGAAGAGATGCATATGGGTTTCGATGATATGTTATTATGGTTATGTCTTAATTAGCAAGATAATATATTCAAATAAAAAAATAATATTTGAGAGAGAAATTTATATCATGGTCAATTTAAGGTACATTTCTCGTGTAATAAAATAGTTTTACATGTAATACATTAATAAAAAAAAATCATGGAATATTGCAAGAACCCAGTGACACCAAAAGATAGCATATATTTTCACGATAGTGCGGGAAAGTGATATTAAAACTATTCTAATTTTGAAAAATCAATGACAAAAAATGGAGACAAGTTAAATATTATCATTTCAAATAAGTAAAGATATGGTGTAAATTTTACCAATATTAAGCGTTCATAAGTGGAGGAATAAAAATAATATCATATTAACTGCAATGGATCATGTTGTTTAAGACATGGCAAGGCATGAAATATAGATCTTTAATTGCAGAATTTGTGGATTCGAAAGAGAATTATACATTAAAATAGTTTTACTTCAAGTAATTAAAAAGCTATCATTATTCTTCCCACAAATATTGCTTATGAATTTCACTGAATAATAAGAATTATTTTTAACAAGTTTTATACAAGAATAATCATGAGGAGTTCAAGAATAATAAGTAGAATAATGCTCAAACCATATGAATCATATACTCAATAAATGACAAGAAGGGAGAATCAATACGCAACGGAGGGAAAAAAATGCTACACAAAAATAAAATAAAAAATATCAACCTATTTATCTTAAAAATTAAGAATTGATACTATTGAAGATAATATATACTATGGGAGTATATATGATTTAATTACCTAATTATTATTAGGTTTGAGAACAAGAAAAGGAAAAAGCTTGTAATTAATTTAGATTATGATTTGATTTGATTATATTTCCATCTTTATGTGTTTGAGTCATTTTTATAAGGAGCCCATTGTAATTCTGCAATATTACATCAATAAAAAATTCTCTTTCTCTTCTATGTTTTATTATTTAACATGTATCAAAACCTTCGATTATTGGGGCTTGAACTATCATTGTTTTCGTACCCACCTACGGGCAGCGGCATGTTTTGTCGCCTGCCAGGCCTTATTATTTTTATTACAATATTAATATTTAGTTCTTCTCAAAAAAATTTGATGGCTCGATCAAAAGTAGCCAATATAATTTTTTTCTTCAAAATTGAAATTCCTGGATGTGGTTTTTTTAACTTGAATTGGCGAGTATGAAAGGGTTCCGTCACCCATGATCAAATTTTACAAATAATTCTCTCTTAATCTGATTTCTCCGTGTTCCGTTTTCCTTTTTTTGGTTATATCTTTTTTTCTCACCCACTTTCTTCTCTTCTCACCTATTTTTTATTTTTAATTTGAGCCGGCGAGACCCCAATTTGGCCATTGGCAGGCAAGATCCCAATTTAGCCCAAAATTCAGGGAGAAAACCCCAAATTGGATGTCAATGGAGAAATACCGAATTGACCGCTTTCTTTTTCTTATTATTGAATTTAGAAATTTAAGAAACGACGATCTTTATTCTTTTATTAATACCATTATTTATTTATCTATTTATCTTCCCCCTCCTCCTCTTCTCCTTCTTCTTCTTCTTCTTCTTTTCCTTACTTTTCTTCCATCTATCAAAACGAGAAACTGTTTGTACGTAAAGAAATTACCGAATCTGCAACTGTTATCGTCTTATTCGCAAGATGGCATTACGACGTCACTGCATTCTCATCTTGAGGGGAAGTATTGAAGATAATATATACTATGAGAGTATATATGATTTAGTTACCTAACTATTATTAGGTTTGAGAATAAGAAAATGAAAAGGTTGTAATAAATTTAGATTATAATTTAATTTAATTATATTTCTATCTTTATGTGTTTGGGTCATCTATATAAGGAGCCAATTGTAATTCTGCAAGATCATATCAATAAAGAATTCTTCCTTTCTCTTCTTTTTTTTATTATAATTTAACAGATACCGCCACGGTACCTCCACTCTCTCCCTCCATAATCGACCCCATGAAATCAATTCTGAATATTATATAGCTCTTATTCGTCAACTATTCTTCACTATTAAATAATTTTCTTTCTATATAGTAAAAAAGTAGTGAAATAATGAAGAACTATAAAAAAAATATAAAGAAGAATGAAGAAACATTGAAGAATTGATGAAAAATGAGGAATAGGTGCCCCGACTAAGATAAAAAGTGGTGTATATATATGTGGAATATAGGCATGCATATATTTTATGCAAATAAATTTTATGTAGGGGAAGAGAGATATAGAAGGTAAGTAATTTGAACATTAAATGGAGGGTTTTCTTGATAAAGATAATGAAATGTTGAATTATTTCCTTTTGGGTTATAAAAATATGGGGTAATTTATTTATTTTTACAAATTTTCTAATGATTTTTATGAATATTAAATTTTCCTATGGTTGGTTAAATATTATTGCCACTCTTATGGGCATTTTTTAGTCTCAACTTCTCTTTACATTATTGCAATTTTGTTATTTAATTGGGGGTACTTTAGAGAGTGAAAATGGACTGAAAAAAGAGGGAAAACACATTCCTAAAAGCCTAATTTAAAACTTTTGGACACGCATAATATCAAAATCTAATTTATACTTATTATTTTTTAAAATATTTAATTTAATATTTAATTTAATACTACTGTTTAATTATTTTAAACATTTTTATTCTATTTTATTTTTAGTTAATAATATTAATTGAGTGGGTGAAGAGAGAATATGTTAAATTTTTAAATACAGTAGTGAAATAATATGATATGAAAGAGAATATATTGGTTTTATATATTTAAAAAATAAATGACAATTCTTTAGAATTGGAGAATTATTATAGAAATTTTCAATCTTAATTAACCACTAAATAATAAATGTACGGCCAAAAAAAATATTACTTAATTTTTAATTATTTAAAATAAAAAAATTAAGCCATGGAAGGTAATATATGATACAAATGGTCCCAGCCAATAAAAAAACAACAAACCCCCCAACCATATGTCATTTTTTAAATTCTCCCACTTATCAATAATCCCCACCCCTACATAAATATATATATACGTACATATATATATATATGTTCTCCGCCAACTCATCATCTCCGCCCTGCTCGCTCTCTCTCTCTCTCTCTTGCGCGCACCGTCAGTTGATTGCGTCTCTTAAATTTCTCATCCCTTTGAACTCTCTCTCTATCTATTTCTCTTTCTGTTCCGCGAAATGAGAATAATCCTCATCCACTGGACAACCGCCGCCGTCTCCTCCTCCGCCGCTGCCTGATTATGCTCCACCTCTGCTGCATCTCCGCTGTGCACGACCGCAAATCCGACATGACTCCGGCCACCAGATCCGATCCCGCCAAGTTCCACCACAAGACAACCGTGGCGCCGGCGTCAATCGCCGCCGCGCAGATCGCCGCCGGAGACCTCGCCGGCAACGGAATCTGTGGGACCCTGTACAAGTGGGTGAATTACGGCAAGGGGTGGAGGCCCCGGTGGTTCATGCTCCAGGATGGGGTTTTCTCGTACTACAAAATCCATGGTCCCGATAGGATTGTGGTCAGCCAGGAGACCGAGAAGGGGTCTCGGATCATTGGGGAAGACTCCCTCCGTCGGATCTGTCGACGACGTAGCGGCGGTGGGGGCCATCGCACCCGCAAGCCCATCGGTGAAGTCCACCTCAAGGTTGTTCAATCGCGCTCTCTCTCTATCTAGGCACGAAATATGTAAGGGATAGTGGGAACTACAATCCCATAATTTAAAAAACTGATTAGATAAATTTTTTTAATATGTGATCCCATAATTTAAGAAACCGATTTGATAAATTTTTTTATTATGTGATTTTAGTCCCCCTAATCCAGGTTTGACCCTCTTTATGATTTTCTAAGATGTTCAGCCTCCCGCATTTTCAATTCCTGATCATCCCTGCGTGTATAGATTTGTATGTCTATATAAATTTAGTTGGATAATTGGTATTGATTAATTATGGTCTGGTCTTATATGTGTAGCATTTCATAGATTTTGTGAGATGGAATGTTTGTATAGATTTATATGTGTAAGTAAATTTACTTGTATAATTGGTATTGATTAGTTAAGGTCTGATCTTATATCTGTAGCATTTCATAGATTTTGTGTGATGGAATGTTTATATACAATTATTGCAATATCTTTCTTTTCCTTTATATGCCTTGCTCATGATCATATCTTACATATGTGGGCAAATTATGCCTTGTTCATGAAATGTAATGTTTATATACAATTAGGTACTTTTTCTTTTCGCTACTTTTCCTGTATATTTGTCTTTTTGCTATCTTATGTATGTAATTGTGAAGCTGACTTGGTTCTTGGGTAGCTATATTCCTTTTGGTTGATAATTGTGTATTTCTCTTGTTATTGTTATGCCCCCTGTGTTGTAAATGTTGTCAAATTTTGTTTTCAGATTTTCTACTTTTTGTTAAAATTCGGAGTTAATCGTAATTCATTGACACTGTAGAATATATTCAAGGATTAGATTATTCCAATATATCGACTTTCTGTTTACAAATTTATATTATTCTTATTGGAGTTTCTCAATGTTTTGTAAGTGTGGCAGATGATTGTCAATCGGTTTGGTGTCCTTAGCTTTAGTTACTTCAATCTCTGTCTGACATGATTGAGCTCTGTCTCATTTTCATGTGTTTTCCATTGTTCCAATTTGCTTTCTGTTCTTTTTTTAATTTCTTTCCGAATTGCCAGAAAGTTATAATGTCAAGAAGACATTGCTTTGTTGCCTGCTTGATTTAATAATTTAGAATGTTTTATTTGATTTATCTGTTTGATGAGAATGCTTTAACGAGACACTCTATAACTGTTTTTCTATTTATGTGACATTTTGGTGTGAGAAGGACTCTTTGTTTTTTGAAGGAATTGAAAACTTCTTTGCTTCGTCTGAAGGGGAAGATCCTCGATTACATATGTGTGCGTATGTGTGTGTGTGCGTGTGGCTTTGGCTATCTGATATTAGGTCTTTTTGCCTGTTTTTAATTTCCTAGATTCTTCTATCATGACCAGTTGCTTGGGCTTTGTACCACTTTCATTGCCCTTGAGATCTCTTCTTGTGGTTTACATTTATTACTTGTTTAAAAAATGAAAATGAGAAGGCTTGAATGTTTGTTGAATTAGTTATATCGGTGTAATCTCAGGTTTCATCAATACGTGAGAGCAGGTCAGATGACAAGAGATTTTCTATTTTTACGGGTACTAAGAGGCTGCACTTAAGGGCTGAAACACGAGAAGATAAAGTGTCATGGATGGAGGCATTGCAAGCTGTGAAGGACATGTTCCCAAGAATGTCCAACAGTGAATTAATGTCTCCTGTGGATGACGTTGTCGTATCTACTGATAAGCTAAGGCAGCGTTTGCTGGAAGAAGGTGTGAGTGAAGAAGCCATCCAAGACAGTGAGTTGATAATGAGGAACGAATTTTCTGTGTTGCAGAATCAGCTTATGCTTCTCAAACAAAAGCACCGGCACCTCCTTGACACACTGCGGCAGTTAGAGGTAAACTAGTTTATGAGTTGGCATCTTCAAGACTGCCTATTTCTGTGTTTGTATACATAGGTTCGGAACTGTATCTCAATTTCTACGGCTGTTGAGTGTCAATATTACACGGTTACCTATATTATTGCATCTGAATTGATCTACTTTTGTTGTAGGCTTCAAACTGATGATGTATTTACAACAATGCAAGTTGCTTTTGTGCTCTTATTTCGTTGCTATGAAATGAATCAGTGCATTTGGTTTTCTATGCTTTTACCACCTTTTGCCATATTGATATTTGCGTAGTTTGGATTTTTCAGTTGTTTTTCTTTCATTTATTATTATTTGGAATGTTCGCATATTGCTTATTAGTGAGGTTCTAAGCGCATTGCAGATCAGCTTGTGGCAGAAGTGGTTTCTGTTCATTAATAATGCTTTGGATCCTTTGATATGGTCTGTACAATTTTTTTAAGTAGTCATGTCAGATACTTGACGCCGGTATGCATCTGAGACTTTTAGGTTTATATATATGTATATATGTTTCCAACTGCCAAGTTTTAGTAGCTTATCTTTTAAATTTAAGTTTGTTGTTATATATATGGATGCTTTATATCATACTAGCGATGTCGCACACACGTGATGCGTGTGAAACTCGAATTGCAATAATAATTAATTGGACAAAAAAGAACTGTTAGGGAATACAATGCTAATAATACAAATCTGCAAATCTGGATCCAAAATTGTGAGATGATAACACAGGAGAATAATGAAAGAGAATCAAAGAGGAAAAATTACCATTTTCGAAATTCAATTTGCAAGCTCTTACAATACTAACAATCAATAAAGAGAGAGAAGATTAGAGGAGAGATAGAGAAGATGGACGGTGAGAGAAGAAAGAAGATGAAAGGAGTGATTTAGAAATGGACAGAGAGAGATTTCTTCTATGTTTATCTAGTTGTTTGAGCGATTAAGAGAGAGAAAGAGAGGGAGAGTACAGTTTTTTCTCATTTAAAAGTACCACTCTGTGGAAGTGGGTGGTTGAAGGAATATTGTTTTTACTTTTATGCCCTTGTGTAACTGAATCTATTTAAAATAAAACTGTACAAATATGATATTTTAAGAAAAAGAAAGGGTATTTTTGGTACAACAGAAAAATCAACACTTTTTCACCCTGAGTAACTGCCAAATTTGTGTTCCCTTTTAATAATATTATAGATACAAATATAATATTACCATATATAATGTGCCTCCATATTAGCGAAGTGTTAAGAAGAGGGGCAATTTTTTCTCTTAGTCACTCTATGTAAGTAGTCTTGCCTTTGGAAATTGAATTATCTATTACTTCTCTCTTTTCTTTTTACCTGTTGATCTCTTGCTGTTTCTTTGGTAGACTGAAAAGGTTGATTTGGAGAATACAGTAGTTGACGAAAGCCAAAGACAATTGAAGGAGTCCAGGCCTTCAACTCGGTCAAGGCATGACAAGTCTAGTGGTATGATATCTGCATACTTTATTCTTTGCTATATTGGTGGCCTTATATTTGCATTGTTACCTGAATGGCCATGTAATACTTTAATTCAAAACATGTTGTTTATGTGGCACCGGTGATGGGGCAGGCGTAACTTTGTTGTAACTTTGTCGAGGAAGGGTTCTTAAGCGACCAATGTATATGGCAGGAGACATTGATAGGACTGACCATTCCCATAATTTTTTACTTCAAGGGCTGAGTTCGTTAATTTTTCTAGCAACCGCTATATAAAATAATTGCAAGAAATTCAGATATACTTCTTTAGCTGTGGCATATTTTCTAGTTATATTCCCTTACAGAATCCAAATTATGGGTTGCAAGGCATAAAGTACATTCTATTCAAGTATCACGTTATTGTAATGATTATATTTATCAACTAATTATCATTGTTGGTTCGCTTTATAGGGTTGCCTTCTCTGTTTTGTCGAGGTTAAACTGAAGGAACATTTACTGTGATATCTATGCTTAAAAATGCATCATATGATATGACAGCAAGTAGAAATGAGAAGATTGCATGCTTCTAACTTACATGTGATGGACTTGTTAATTTAGTTTGGTGCTGTGGAAATTAGCATAGATTACTAGTCGTTATGAATGATGAGGAGATCAATCGTAAATCAAGGGATTACTTGGTTTTTTTGTATAAAGAAAAAATGTCTTCAGATATGATTTATTTGAACTTAGAAATGGACATTTAATGTACTTCTATAGTTTCTGTGTAAACACATCTTCAGAGGATATGATTTATTTGAACTTAGAAACGAACATTTAATGTACTTCTATAGTTCTGTGTAAATACATTGATCTTAATTTAGTGAAGTACTAGTGTCGAATACTCAATATCAGAGAAGGTATATGGGTCTGTCTTGTATTTGTTTAGGTGGGCAAGTACCACACAACCACAATATGAAAGTCATTTCTCATACATAATTGTACTAAAATTTAATTTATTTGTTGGTGCTTTTTAGTAGTTTCTACACACTAAACACACTTATCTATTGCTATTATTAATGTTTTTTGCATTAAACGTTGCAGCATCCAATGATCATTAAGTACGATTAGTAAGCAAATCTAATAATTAACATAGC
>MKEJ01072827.1:0-11039 GCA_001753735.1 Embelia ribes | reverse complement strand
TTCTTTTTCAGTTTCTGTTCGAGTAAAAAAAATATATAAAAAAACAATAATTAAATATCACTTGCTCTTGGTCTCTAAACAAATCTTTCCTCTTGCATATGAATAGTTGCAATTTTTGCCAAGAAAAACATGAAATTTTTTAATGTGAAGAATATTTTTCAGGCATAGTAAATAGCATGCACAGTTTTGGATCTATGACTAATGTTTGGATATTGTATTGTATTATTTTATTGATCATACTACTTTATCGTATCAAACTTATGTAATATGTCAAACTACAGGACATGGGTTAGAAGATTATCCATATTTTCAGAACATAACATGTTGTATGCTTATTTGCATGTCAATTGAGGAATTTGTAGATCTCATATTTTACTATTTTTTCGACACTGACATGATATATGATGATACTTACTATGCAAAGTTCGGAGCCTATGAACATGATTTTTATGGTTGCCCATTTGATTTATTCCAAAATATTTAAAGGGACAAAATAATTTTTACAGCGAAACAATGCATACAAGGTCATGTGAGCTACTTGATTATAATGATGTTAAAGCTCAACTTGATCAAATTATTATAGGGAATAATGAAATTAATGAAGAAATAAATAATTACTTGAATTGAAATTGGTTAAAAACTATTAAATTTTAGTTTTTCCAGATCAGTTGGAGTCTCTGAGATCGATAAATCCTGTATCTTACCGGTAAAACTACATTGTCCCTAGTATACATGTTAGGTTCGTCCTTGCATAGTTTAGGGGGCAATCATCATTGTACCTTTGATTACCAGTGTAACGTCCTATAAATTTGGAGCTAAATTTGCGCTTTAAGTGTTGATATGACGTGTGGCATTTGTACATATAGTGTGGCTCATATATATATATGACATCATGTATTGTACATTATACATTGTTATGTTGCATTAGATTACAATGTAAAATTATATGAGCATTATATATGCTAAGTGTGGCATTATAGTAGTGTTTATAGTATAGCATTATATGGTAGGGTTGTAAGTGTTTAAGTGTGGAGGTATGTTATATGTGCCAAGTGTGGGATTGTATGTATGAGACTAGTGTATACGTATTTGAATGTATACATGTATATTTTATATGGACAAGGTGTATGAGTGTATAGTATGTGTATATGTATGGTGTATGTATAAAACAAAAGGTTGAAAGTCAACAATTGTAGGCTGAAAATAGAGCATTTGACGGTTTGTCCGTTGCTAGATGATCCGATAGACATAGGGTTCCAGGGAATATGATTTTGGCCCAAAGTTTCAAAATTTTGTTGGATTTTACACAGTTCAATGAGTGTTTGATGGCTATCTGCTAGTGGACAAGAGTTGGACAGCCTAGTCAGACCCAATGGACAGATCAACATGGGTGAAAGTACTTTATAAGCTTAAATCTTATCTCTTTGTTGTTCTATGTTTATGCATACATTATACTTTATACATACACATGAAAAGAAAGTAAGGGGAGGGAGGGGGTGAATGTGGTGATTTTATTTCTTCAATCTTCTTAGTCTCATTTGATCTAGTAGAAGTGCTTGTTTGTTGTTTAAAAGTTGATATTTGGCTTCCTTGTTGCAAGAACTTCCTTTTGAGGTAAGTCTAATTTCTTTTCTCGTTCGTTTATGCTATCTCGGTTTTTGTGCAATTGTTGTACGTTGAAACAAAGTTGCTTTTCTTGTTTCTCATATCGTGTAGATCGCCTTTATATTTAGGTTCGTGGCATTCTGATCCCATTTCCTAAATTAAATTGTCAGGCAAAATGGAGGTTCGTTTAGGGGTTGTCTCGTATGGTGTCTCGTGTTGCTTCATGGGGCGTTAAAGGATGAGTAGATTATAGAATAACAACATAAGCATAATTCTGTATGTATGCCTGGACAAGTGTAACTTGTCTTGGTTTTGTATTTGGATTTATGTTGGTTATGTTACTTTCCATTGTTATTATTTTTATGTGTAGTGTAGTTTATTAATTATATGCATATGTGTAGCATTCACAAGCATATTGACGTGTGGTCTATTTATAATCATTTAAAAGTGATATTTTTGAAATAAATGTGAAGCTGAAAATGATTTCAAGTGTGAAATAAAAGCGATACTTTTTATGTGGAGAATGTGACGTGTTGGTATGGATTTGTTAGGCCCCAAATTCCCATAAATCTGGGGATGTGAACTGAAAGAAAAGAAAATAGAATAATACTATAACCATGCCCATAAACCAAACCTTTGTTATAATATCTTACATATATATCTTATACACCCACAGCGATCCATATCTACATAGATACATAATACATAATCTAGAAGGCAACATATCAAGTTGCGATTACAATTATCCCATCAAGCTACATGCATGTACTAATAAAACAATAGTTTAATACATAACTCCTAGCCTCGAATCCCGAATACAACCACATGAAGCTAGTAACTTACAATAATTAACAGACTTTACTTAAAGGTGAATAACCATAATATGAATAAAAAGATATTTAATTTAAGATCAAATATTGTTATAAAGCAAGCATATTACAAGAAAATGAGGAGTGACCCATACAAAACCCTTTATGAAATTTAAGCTTCCATAATATTATTACAACAATTTAAGAAAATTTAGAAAGTACAAATAAGAGAGGGAGAGACTTACAAGGCTTAGGAAAGCTTGTAAGAAAAAGGGATTGCTAAAACACGTAGAAAATTGGGGTATTTATAGTACAAAAATATCCATATTTTATCATAAAAAGATAAAACACAAATAAATGTAAATACAAATTATCTCAATCATAAAAATTTGTTGGGGAGATTTAGAACAATATCTTAAATTTTTGTGATAAGGCATCATATGTCATTAATACCATTGACTAAGTAACATCATAGATAAAGTGTCATTGAATAAGTAAAGTCACTTTTTACTTTTATAAGCAATTTTTTTAATACTGATTTTCACCCCCAAAATGTCAAAACTAGACAAGGACCTCTGAATAAAAGTTGTAAATCGTTTTCTGAGCTTTCCGAAACTATACAGAATATCAAAATCCGAGTTCCGTGGCGAAGTTTACGGCCAAAATACGAACATGTCATTTTTTATGGCTAATTTATAACTTATTTTTACTTTTAGGCTTTAAGTTGTTTTAAACTTTATGTATTCATCCTTGAATGATTTTTGAGAAGTTTATTGGGCTTGAGCTTGATCAATTAATCTCCTTCTTGATCCAAATATATCTTTTAAACTGCGATTAACGACATGAAAATTAATCAAGATTAAATTTTAGATTTTAAAACATAATTTCTAATGAAGCAAAAAACATCATTGTATAAATATTTTGCCATTTTAAACTTATTTTATTGAAATATTAATTATGGAATGACTTTTTTATTACTTAAGCTAGGCATAAATATCATGATTATCACGTACGTTTCGAGGTAGGTTGGAGTATTTGCATCATATTATCTTAACAGATTCTTTAAAATATTGAAAAAATATATTCTATCTTTATTTTATAGAATCTCTATTTTTTATGTTTTGCATTAGATTATCTACAATATTCCATACTTTATTACAATATTATTTTTTTAGGTCTTATATTTTTATTTTAAAATTTTACATATACCAATACAATACATAATTATTTGATAGTGAACCCAAGAAAAGTAAGACACATATATACGGTTGTAGGCCTAATGATTGCGACATAATTATTATTTTATGTTTGATGAATTGAATAGTTATTCCTCAAATTTGGTAACCAATCCTCAATTATCTATTTTAAATAATTACTAGGTAATATATTATGAAATCAAAAATAATATTACTGTTTCCTAAAAATAAAAAAATTAGTCCCTCTCAGTCAATTTATGCAAATGCTCTTATCAAGTCAATGTCGTAAACACATTAAAATTATTGGTTAGTTTCACCAAACCCAAGCAATATCGACATGATAGTCCAACGTGAACGTCATTAACATGAAATTCCGCCTCCATTTTAATATAATTTATGAATTGTCAAACTCAAAGAGTTTTGACTTTGAATATTAGTTGCATCGATGGATGAAGCACACATGCAATACGTAAGTATTAAGTTGTAAAATTAAAATTTAAATAAAGATTAAATATAAAAAAGTCGATAAAAATTAAGAATAGAAGTATATGTAAATGTTATATAAAAAAAATAATAGAATAGAAAGAGAGAGGGGAGGATAAGGAGAACGTGGATAGATAATGAAAGAGAGAGAAAGACGGAGAGAAAGAAGGCAAGTGGAACATGCATACTTGAATAATTAATGATTTAGTTAAAATTATATTATTGTACTTATAATAACTATCTTTTCAATCTAAATTAATTATAAATTGTAAGAATTTAAAAAGTACTTTGGACAAATAAAAAATTAATTTTCATTTAGGATATTTTTATTTTTATATAATAATAGCGTAGATAATCATACATGCATAACAAAGTAAGTAAACAATTATTCTTATCATAATCAAAGTAGTCGCAAATTTGTAGGAAGTCATAAATAAATACCATTTGAGAGAGATTTCAACAATACCATTTCAGTCAAACAAGGCAAACAAATTGTAGCCAACCTTTATTTTATCATCGGAGGATTTAGAAAAAAAGAAGAAAAAACAGTTTTAAAAACCCTTTGGTTAGAGGATTTTTCTAGAAAGACTGTTCAATTTCTAGAGATGAGGTTTCTGAAAATATTGATGAGATAGGAACAAACTCCTTTGGCAATAGTCTTTGGAAAATGATTTGCGTAATTAGAGATCATGAGGGTAAATTTTAATTTTTTAAGAAAAATATTAATGTACAGAATATAAGCATGTGTGTTTGTACAATTTTTTTACATGATTTTGAGTACGTTACTCACAAATTCTTTATGAGTTATAAAAATCTAGTAAAACCAAAAACTCCAAAGCAAAATGTATTTCCATTGAAAAAATTAAAAATCCTAAATCTCAAAACACAATACTCCAAAATTACTAAATAGAACATGAGGCCCAAAAATTCAACACAAATTTTTGAAACAAAATCCAATACAAAAGGGGAAATACCCGAAAGAAAGTGGTTTACATCTAGAAGTGACATTTTTTCACGATAAAAATTAATACTAACCACTTGTGCATTACTAATATTCAATGTTTTTATGTTTTATCCATATATAATATCTACCATTTTTTCTAACACCCGAATTTGTTCCGTATCTCAAATTTTGTCCCCTATCGGCCCTATGGAGCCGTTTCCCTTTTCTGCCATCTCGGCTTCAGCCGCCTTCGACTCCTCCCGAAACTTTTTATAAATGTCGCTCCTATAAAACTTCTTAGTCCTAAGCACCAAAATAACCGAAACGAGTGCACCAAACATGGTCACTGCAGTGATAATAATAAAGGCCAACCGAAAGCACTCATCCCCAATGCAATTCAAGTCCTCACCAGCCATTCTAGTGATCCCTAAGGCCTCCATTTGTCTTTCGGCTTCTTTATCATACAAATGGCCCGTGACCCTCACGTTGAGTATGTAGGACCCGATTGGGCTTGCCACGGACCCAAAATTGTAGAGCGTCGAGTAGTATTTGAGCCCAAAAATTTCGGAGATTATTGCAAAAAGCAAAGGCCATTGTGCCCCGAAGCAAAATCCGATAATGATGGAAGCAAAGTAGAGACCGTTAGGGGCGTTGAAGGCAATGAGGAGGTGGCCCACACAGGAGACGACGAGGATGATAGTAAGCATTAGGGGCCGGGGAAACTTGTATTTTGTTAAAAATATTTCCGAGACGAATCCGGCCACGACACGACCGAGATAGTTCCATATGCTAACCTGCGATATAAGAATCAGGAATACAAAAATTAACTAATATATTAAAAAGATTTAATTTGAAATTTAAAAGGTCAATCAGTCTGGATTCTAGGTAAGGCTGAGTTTTATTGGATAAACAAGTTATGTTTTTATTATCAATTGTCTTAGGTAGGAGGTAGATCTACTGTCAAACTCCGGCAACCACTATGTCGATTTGTATCTATTTATTATCAAATAGACAATATACAAAACAAATTATCGCCTCACATGCGACATTTGTCGCAATTTCTTTCATTGTTGAGGCAATTTCAGATCATTTTTTGTCATGTAAATACTAGGTTAGTATATAACTATTCTAACAGTACTATTCAAGATTGCCAAGAAAACAGAAGATTATAAATAATAAATAAATTTGTAAAAATGGAGCATAATTTCCACTAGAAGCCAAGAAGACAACAATATCGTCTCCAAATTTGAAAATTCTTAATAGTTTTAGTTAATAATTCATAAATTACGCTAAGAAATAAGCCACATAGAGGATTTACATTGCTTACCCGTTTTAAGCAAAAATAAATTATAGTTTTCATACCAAGAAAATCCTGATAGATCCATTTTAAAACTTGTAAAGTGTTTAACATAAGTATCAAAGAAAGCTTTTCTTATAAGACGTACTAACTTTTAAGTGAAAAAAAGAAAGATTAAATTTGATCTTAAATGCTCACAAAGTCAATATCATCATCAACAGAACTGAAATAGGTCATAATTATGGTCCATAAAAAATAGAAATTATTTTAAAAATTACTCACCAGTGAAACAAAGGTACTGATGCTTCCGTTTGGGTATCCCAGTGAAGTACCAATCTGTCCCAAATTATCTATGGCCGTCAATGTACCCCCGACACCACAAACCGTTGAGAAAAATAGAATCAACATATCGATACTAAACAGGGCTTGAAGAATAGTGTAATCTTCGCCCCTGTCCGGAGGGCGAAAAACATTCTTAAAGCAAGAAACACTTTCTTGTTGTTGCTGTTGTTGTTGTTTCTTTTCAGTTGAGGTCCCACTTGATTGCAGTGAAGCTTTTGTTTCATTGGGATCTTGGGTTACAATCTTTAGTTGACCATGTTCAGCTAGAGCTTGTGACTTATTACTTTTCCATGTAACATATTCTTCTTTTATTACCACTATAAGTGGGGAAAAGAGCAGAATGAGTACGGCTGCGGCGGTGCCGTCGTACTCACTCCTCGTAAAGTGGAATTTTTTTTCCATTATGATAATCACCATAAGAAACCCTGCAAGGCCAAGAGATAGGTACAAAAAGTTATAGAATACTTTTAGCTCATTTGACTGGCGAACTACCTTCATGATCCTAATGGTCAGGAGAAACACGATTGATATGGCCGCGGGAAGCCACCCAATGAGCAAAATAAGGGACTTTGAGTTGTTACCATATATCGCATGGTACAACTGTGTGAGGATAGCTCCACTTAACCCGACAAAACCCTTTAAAATGCCCAAGACCACCCCACGGCTCTCGGGGAAGTTTTTAACGGCTGTAACTAAAGCCCCCGTGTTGGCAAAAGCTTGTGAGTTTGCGCCAATACATATGTATAGGCACATTTGCCACACTTTAGGAGTGGAGATCTTTTTCGTGACGGAAAGCCAAATCATTAAGTACCCGAAAAAATTGAGGACTGCACCTATCAATAGTACAACCCAGGGCGGGGTCACTTCGTTGATGAGGCCAGAGAGGACGCCCACATTGGCACCCAAGTCCTTGAAGAAGCTGAGGAGGTTGAGGGTAGTTTGGTCATATCCGAGAGAGGATTTTATCTCTTTGGAGTAGACACCGAAGAGGTAAGTGGCTCCAGCTCCGGCCATGATGAGGAAAGAAGCGAAGAGGGAGAACCACCGTCCATGGAGGACATGGACGGTGAATGGAAGGATGGCGAGGCAAGTAGCGACGGCCGTGGTGGGTGGTGGTGCTTCACCCATGATGTTGGAGAAGGGAGAATTTTTGGAGGGGTTTTGAGTGAATGATGTGGTTATTGTTGGGAGGTGTACATATGGTGGTTGTGGGAATGGGTAGTGAGTGGGTTAATTAAATGGGAATCTTTTATAATGATGTATTTGAAATTTTAAGTACCTACTCGTTTTGTTTGGTTGAATTTTATTACTCAGTTTTTTAACTTTTAATTTTTTTTAAAAGAAATAATATTTGACTATTTAACTTTTTAGTTAACTTTATTTGTTACTTTGGCGTAAACAAGATAGAAGTTTTAAACTGATGCATCTAGCATTTTTCTTAGCTAAAAAAATTTAATTTATTTACTTAAAAATCTTAACCAAATAAACCAATTGCCAAAAACAAAAAGAGTGCTTCAAGTAGTTACATTTTGGATGGGGCATGAAATTAATCAACTATTACTTTGAGATCAGAATACCAAGAATTAAGGCAATGATCATGGACGCAGGGTTCTTGCTTTTGGGAGTGGGTAAAAATATCCTCCAACTCTATGATCAAAATTCAATGGTTCAGGCCCCCTGGGGCGTAACCCAGTTGGTATTCGGGCAGAAGTTTGCACCAAATGGCAAGAGTTTGTGTCCTGGCAGTTGCAGTGTGAGATTTTTACTTTCCCTCGGGAGTGGGTTCTTGTGGTTACCAGGCACTGGGTTACCTATCTAGGAGGCCGCTGGACACCCTAACTTACATCCTCCATGGGACCCTTGGGGCTGGGTCATAGGACGCCCAATATGAGCAATTTCACTTTTGCACCAAAATTCAATGGTTCAAATATTTAGAATTTATAACTTAAATAAAAATAATATTATAGTAAACATCCGGATCATTAAATTTTAATCAAGCGAATCAGAAGTGAGTATACTGTTGCTCACTCTGACAGGAACAAACCTGCTTCCAATGATCATTGGATGACCTTTGTTTTAAGGATTCGATTTTAGTCCAGTTTTTACTCCCGTTATAATGTCCTAATGCACATGTATGAACGAAAGTCTCCACTTGGTCATTAATATATGAGCCCTAAGCAGAAAATTAAAGTATGACACACAGAGTCTTCTTCCCAATAAAGAGATTTCTCTCTGCACTTGTCTTTCCTTCTCTCTCCCTAGTCCTCTCAAGTATGTGTAATATAATGATAATCCCTTCCTTTGCATATGATTGCCTCGGGTTTTACTTTTACAAAAAAAATGATAACAATTTAATTCAAATTATTTATTTATGCCCAAACTGATAATACATATGTTCTATTAATAATTAGATTATAATTTGGTAAATATAAATAATATATTCGTAATTATTACAAATTTGGTATTTTTTTTTAAATAATAAATACAAATTATGGATTGCATATAATTTTTTTTTGACAGTTCATACCAAAGATTGTAGGTTCTCGGATTAAATAATTTTTTCTAAAGGCAAATAGTGTGAAGTTTAAGGTAAGATTTGATCACGGGGCTAAAATCCTTGATAGATGTAAAGAAACTATTGGTGGCCTACATAAATTCGATAAATAGTTAATATTTTCTATTTATAAATATTTGGTACAATTTGTCTTTTGAAATTTACAAAAATTATTGGACACTTATATTTTTTTTTCCAACAAAAAAAATGTATTAATTCAATAAGAAAATACATAATAAACATCATGTAGGAAGTATATCATGTAGGTTGTACTTCAAACAAACATAACAACTGATCCAAAAAGTCTGATACGCAAAATAAAGCTACCAAAAAACAATCTTATAAAACTTAACTATAACGTCCTGAAAATTTCGAGTAAATTTTTCGCATTTATAACAATATTATTAATGACTATAATATTATTATTGTGTAAGTGATATAATTATAGCAAGATTATTAATTGCATTTAGATGCACGTATGTGGGTTGTGAGTTGTTGTTTGGTTGTGAGGATTATGAGTTGCGAGATTCTTGTGAGATGTATATATGCGTGATTATACATATATATATATTGCATTAGCGTAGTAACGCATATTGGCGAGTTGCACTTGTGAGTAAATTGGGAGTGATGTAGTTATCGTGAGATGTAAGAAATTGTGCGAGTGGAAGTGAGTATGAGATTTGTGAGGTTTGTGAGAATTACGAGTTAATATGGGTTGAGCGAGTTTTGGAGATGGGTTTGAGCGAGTTTTGGAGATGAGTGTGTTGACATGTGAGAATGGTGTAAGAATGTGTATCTTGGTGTGAGACAATAGGGCAGGAGTCGTGATTAAAATGGTCATGAGAGAGCCTTGGAAATTCTACATTTCAATGAGTTTTTACAGTAGAGGTGAGTCGTTCGAACGTTTTACGCTTGCTTGTCAATCGGCAGAGCCGTTTAAACGGTGCCTCAATGTCATTTGAACGGTAGTCACAATGGGGCCTAGAATCACTTTTTCAGACATAAGTCACGTGGGAGTGTCTTAAAACTCATTTTCCAGTAGAAACAATTCTGAAAAGATGAGTGAGAAGGTCTTGTTGGGAGTGAGCTTTGAGGGAGAAATCATCTAACTCTCGGGTACGGATCTAAGATTTTCTTACATATTCGGACTCCCCAATATCTTGGCTCCGTATTGACGTAAGTTTTTCTCCTTATCTCGATTATTTCTCCATACCTAGGTTTCAATGTTAGGTCCAAATATTGAAATAAAGTTGATAATCATACTTCTTATGATTTATAAACCATTTTTTACTATAAACTCATGTTGATCCATTGTCGTTTGATAGATCAAACATTGAAGCCAAGCAAAGGTGATTTGGGGCTTTTTGACGAGAGCTTGCGAGGATCTTGTTATCGCGGCGAGAGGTACAAGTAGTTTAGAAAATAGGAATGTATGCATGAGTTTGAGCGAGTGTCTAATTGTGTGATTAGAGTTAATTATAAATCTTTCATTGCGAGTAATATTTATATAAATTGCTATGAGATAGAAATAGTATAAATAAAATGAAGGTATGATGATGTGGGATTATACATGACACTTACATAGAGACGTATGCAATTTCTTGTATTCGAGTATTGATTTCTATGATAGTGAGTATTGATATATTATGCAGGATTTACATGAGATTAATATAGAGGCGTGTGTAATTTCATGTATGCTAGTATTGATTTATATGATAGTGAGTATTGATATGTTATACGGGATTTACATGATATTTATAAAGAGACGTATGTACATTCATGTATACGAGTATTGATTTTCATGGTAGCG
>MKEJ01072826.1:0-14250 GCA_001753735.1 Embelia ribes | reverse complement strand
TCATCAAAGCCTTAAAATCCCAATAATTTGGGTCAGTCAAATGGAACCAAAATAAGATATCACGTCGGCTCGTTAATGTGAATTTTTAGAAGCCACCATTCCTATCTAAAGCAACTTGCCCTAATAGAGGATCTAATTATCTAACTACAATTCCATTCTAAAATGTCCTATCAACAAACAATTAAAGCCCAAATTAAACCAACTAACTAGCAATACAGGATCATCATCATCCAACCTTAAAATTCCAATAAATTAGAATTGGCTAAATGAAACATATTGGATCGTTAACACAAATTTGTATACACCACTCGTTTCTATCCATGGCAACTTGCTCCTCTATTTCTAACATGTGAATATACTTGTCTATCACGCAGTTAAATTCTACCTCTACCTCTACCTCTACCTCTCCTCATTGTTCCTGCCTCAAGACTCTCACACTTTCTAATTGGTATAGTGATAAGTCTCCTTTTTATATGCACCAACCACTTTAAACGACTCTCTCTCATCTTATCCCCAATTGGAGCAACTCCTAATTTATTTGGAATCTCTTCATTCCCAATTCAATCTTTCCTAATTTTTCCGTACATCCATTTCAACATATGCATCTTTACTATACTCATCTTATGTTTATCTTATTTCCTAGTAGCCCAACAATCAGTTCCACACAATAAAAATGGTCTAACCTCAGTCCAGTAAAACTTTCATTTCAATTGTAAAGGCATATTGCGATCACATAAAATCCTGAATTTCTCCCCCTCATCTATCCTACCTGGGTTCCATAATAGACATCTCTTTCTATCCCACCATTACACTGCAAAATGGATACTAGATAAAAGAAATAAACAGCTTGTGGTACCACCTCTCTACCCAATTTAACTACAATTGGGTCTACCACACGTTGTTCAATGACAAAAGCAAAATCAATTGGGTTTCACTTAAAAATACCTCTATTCATTTCTACCCAACATGACAAATCCTTCATTGACTAGTTACAAGATTAAAGTCTTGTATATGATTTACATGGGCACCCTACCTTTGAAAGTTGATTTTCAAGGGTAAATTATACTATATTACTATACTCATGTGATTGTTACAATTATAAATCCAATTCATTCAATCAGCAAACAATCAAGTGGAGCTCAATTGAGATCAACTAGGGTTCAAGATTATAGTATCTAAGTCAAACACACAATCAAACCAACACGAGCACAGAGGAGAGAGAGAGAGAGACGATGTAACGCTGGTAGAACTTTTGCTTGAAGTGGTGGATGACGTCAGAGCGAGAGGCCATCTGAGGAGGGATGAGGATGTTGGACCAGTAATCGGACCACCGAGGATCGTTCTCGTAGTCGTACGCCGCCGCCGCTTCCTTCTTCGTCCTCTGCCGATCCTCCTCCGACCCCATCTCTCTCTCTCTCTCCCTCTCTCTCTCCCACACTAGACTAGATTCTCGATAAAATCAATCGATCGAGGATTGGGCCGCTACTAGTCGTCGTAACTTAAAATAACTATACGACATCGTTTGGTATTGCTTTTGATTTATCATTTTGGAAAAGACTCTGTCAGAGCATTCATACCAGCTTTGCTAAATAATGTGGGCTAAAACAGCTCGAAAAAAATTTATTTTTGTATTTTATTTATTCTTTATTTGTGTATATTATGTATTACATTAATTATTTTACCTAATGAATATAATTTTAATTATATTTTATATTTCTATTTATATAGATAAGAATTATATTTAAAATTAATATTGATTGCCAAATATTATTTTTTAAAAATATTTTATACAAAATAGTTAAATATATATGTCAATATGAATATCATTTTTAAGAATTGTTCGCTAGCTATTATGCGTGTATAGTAAACAAAAATATATTTAATGAATTTAAATTTATAATCTTTAATTAAAAAAAAGGAAATAAAAATGAATTAAAAAATAAGAATAGAAAAATGGAACAAATTTTAACAATGCTATAGTGAGTTGCTAAATTTAGCAATGGAGATAGCTAATAGGTAAATTAGTCATTGATTTAGCTAAACTGATGTATGAGTATTTTTTGAAATTCTTATCATTTTGTTAGCTAAAATAGATAGAAATAAACATTTAGCCAATCTGACGTGAATGCTCTTACAAAGTTAATACTCCTATTGCAAAGTTAATACTTCTATTTTAATAATCATATACTATTTTTTTAATGCATATTATGAAATAGAGTAAAAATATTTTGGATTTCATTAATATTAATTGATATTTTTTAATTCTGATAAAAAAAAGAAATGAGACTATTAAAATGGGTCGGAAGAAGTATTTTAACAATTGGATTATCAAATAAGCTCCAAACATATAATAAATTTTAAGTTTATATGTTTGATCCCTAATAAATATGAATGTAATGTATTATAATTTCCAAATACATTATATGGGAAAATATTCCCTCTATTAGCGGTGCAAGTGCGCACTAGAATTTGACACATATGCATGTTGGGTAATTATTTAGGGTTCCCATATGCATAAAACTACTTGTATATCAATTCGTATACAGACGATGTGTAAAAATTTAAATATAAAGAGGAAATTTAAAAATAAATAAATTCTTGTTAAACTTATTTTTAGAAAATAAAAGTAATTATGGCACATCGCAAAAATAAAAATATTGGCAATACTTTTGAGACAGAGGGAGTACTTTATTTTAACAACGAGGGCGCATAGATATATGACAATATCATTACATATAGAGTTTTTTTTTTTAAATCACAAATTAAATTATAATTCCAATTTATTTTTTTTTTGAAAACCCAAACAAAGATATATATATATATATATTGTTGAATCAAATTATCGAAAATCTTTTTAAGTATTTTGATGATAAAACTTTAAGCTAATAATATTAATTATCGCTCCAGATTTTGTTTATGTAATGTGTTTATCAAGTAATTTCAGATATGTACTTCATAGGTTGTCTCGATAAAATTAAGATTTGGCAAAAGTTCAAACAAAGTACAAATTCTCATTTTTAGTGATTGTATAACGGTATACAAGTGTGTAAAGGTAGACATAGCGCTAGTGACGGCTTCCAGAGAGCTCTGCAAAAAGAATGAGGTCGTGCAACGGTACACAATGATGTGTAAAGGTACACAATGAAATATTACACATAACGTTTGTAATGGCTTCGAGAGAACTCTCTAAAAAGAATAACGTCGTGTAATGGTACACAATGTGTGTGTGTAACGATGGTACACCACACTGTGACGCTACACATAGCGTTTGTGACGACTTCCAAAAAGCTTTGCAAAGAGAATGGCCCTGTGTAATAGTACACAAGTATCTATGTAATAGTACACTACTTAGTACCGATACAGAAGGTCTGAGTACCGAAACAAACTGCAAATTTAATTATAATAGTTATATTTGATTAAGGCTCAACTTGCCTTATATTGTCATTAATGGCCTAAAACGGCTAATTTATCCTCAAGACATATAAAATGAGATTCAAATCAAAGTTTGAAGATTAAGAATCATAAGACTATTGTCCCATTACTCATACAAGTAAAGATCAAGCATTCAAAAAATTCAAAAACCCAATTCCAATTTTGAAGCTATCAAATATAACTCATTCTCAATTTTTGATTCTTAGAGTGTATTAAGAGCTTGTAATAGTGTGATCTATACTTAGATCAATTGTACAACTTGTGAGGATCCACTATTTGTAATCTCTCCACTTCCAAGTTTTTAAATCGTGTAAGGGTTTGCTCCAAGACTTGAGAGGTATCTCAAGCAAAGTGATTAGCACCCGGGAAGCTAATAGTGTGTTGTAATCATTTCATTGGTGATAACGGAACCTCAAGAGGTGTCTTGGAAGAATAGACGTAGGGAATCAACGTGATCTTTGGTTGAACCACTATAAAAACTAAATTTTCCATTTTCTTCTCTCAAACTCTTTTTAATTAGTTCATTGATTTTGATTAGTGCATCATTTGCATAGAAATTCATATAGTTTCCTTACTCATTTAATTATTAAGTCGTCTAATTCTAAAAAGATTATATCTTTATCCTTATATATTTTTTAGAACACAATTCAACTCCCCATCTTATGCTTGCCTAAGGTCCAACATATGTATATATATATATATATATAACCCTGAGAGTTACAACTTACATCAGAAAAACAAACGTCCAGACTGAAACAAAAACTAAAACCAACAGAAAATAGAAACTACTTAGGGTGTCTCCAAGTAGGAATCTTCATTCTATCACTATACCAAGCTTTAAAAACTTTCACAGGCAATTCCCTTTCAGAGTGATAAACCCATCAATTCCTTCTGCACTCAATTTAGCCAAAGCATCCGCTATATGATTTCCTTCCCTAAAGATACGCGTTACTTCTACAACAATATATTCTGCTAGGCACAAGATTTTATATGAAATGAAGTTTGCTTTTCTTTGAGAACCAATCAACAAAAAGACTTGAATCTGCTTCTACTTCAATTTTGTTAACGCCAAGTTGATAGCATATTAACAAACCAATCAATAAAGCATTAACCTCAGCAAAATTATTTGTTGTATGACCCAAGTTCACAGCAAGAGCTCCCAAAACATAATGGTTAGCATTTCTAATCGCATCTTCACTTCCAAACCAATCAGGATTTCCCTTTGCAGCATCATCTATATTCATTTTAAGATTTTCCCCAACAAAAGGAGACCAGCTAACTAGACAAGGCCTTTTCACCATTACAGTTTTGCAATACAAGTGAAGAATACTAAGAGATATATTTCCATTGAAAGAAGAGACAACAGAGGGCTTAACAAGATCATTGATCTTCCACAACCAATTCTGAATTTTCACTTTAACTGAAGCAATATTTCTACTTTGATCCTGGTACTTTATAGAATTTCTATAGAGCCAAATCTCCCATAAAATTAAACCAGGAACAACAGACGCAAATAAACTAGACTAATTCCATCTTTGGATTGATCCCACCACTTCAAACATTTGCTTCGCCAACGTAAGCAATTTAGTAGGCTTATGCCAAAGATACTTGCATAATGATCAAACCCACGTGGCAATATCACTTGAATTAAACAAATGCTCTTCAAATTCACAAAAAGGAACTTCACAACAATGACATTTGGAAACTATAGGAATAGAGCATTTAAAAACTCTATCATCAGTTGGAATCCCTTTTATGCCATAATTTCCAAACAAAAGCACCAACTTTTCTAGGAATATATGAATTCCAAACATAAGAAGAAATGGACCAAACAGCTGCAAAATTTCTTAAAACTTTCCAAACAGATTTAGTTGTAAATAAACCGTGAGAATTTAGCATCCATATTGGCTCATGACTAGGGCTATCCTTGGCATCAATCATATTACTTTTAACGAAACTACATCTTTTACTAATGGCTTTCTATAAGTGAGAATGATTTGATTTAGCAATAACATGCCTGGAAATATTCTGCCTGTCTATATACTTAGCTCTCGTAAAAGTAGCAAACAAAGATTGAGAGGTCAATATATTCCAGGCTAGCTTAGAATGTAAAGCCCTCGTAACATCAGATAAGGATCTAATACCAAGATTCCCTTCCTCCACAGCTTTGGAAAATTTTGACCAAGAAATCCACACCTTTTTATTGTTTCCATCCAAATCGCCCCAGAAAAAATGGGAAAAAGCAGTCTCCAATTTCTTAATGACAGATTTTTCTCATTGTAACACAGCCAAGATATGAAGAGGCAGAAAGGTGAAAACAGATTGAATTAAAGTAAGCTTCCCTCCTGCTGAAAGAATTTTACATTTCCACCCAACAATCTTTTTAACAACCGTATTGATCATAAATTCAAATTGACTTTCATTAAGCTTTTTATAACTTAGATGAGCCCCTAAATAAATGTAAAGGAAGTTGCCTTCTTGAAACTTAGTAGTATGGGAAATGATTTTCTTTCTAACTTGAGGCATAGAAGGATGAACATAATAATTACTTTTAGAGGAGTTAATAATCCCACAAGAAGCAAGAGCATAATTACTCAAAAAATGCATAAGAGCCTCAAGATTGTTCTTTGATGCATTTGCAAAAATGAGACAATCATACCATGGCAAATATAGGCTCTCAACAGATTTATCTAATTAAAAGAAAAGCCAAAAGTGTAACAACCCATATATTTAAACGGTCAAATCTGTTCAAATTGAAATTTTTGGAACTTAATTCGAAAAATTGAAAAAAAGTAGAGAGTTAATATTTGCCAAAAACCCAATTAGAAACTAGCCTCCTTTCTCCCTCTTCCCGTTCTTTCTCACTTTGTTTCTGTTTATTTCCTAATTGATTTCAAAAATCTTTCCAAAATATATCAAATCACAGCAAGGGAGAAATCAATCCCCAGTCAAATCTGTAAATCACTCCTCCTTTCCTATTTCTAGTTCTAATGTATATTATATTATATCTATATACATATGCACTAGAAAAACCCTAGCCTCCACAATATTTTTATCAATTAAAGGTGGGTCTATTTCGAAAAACAATTCAATCACAAAAATCGAGCCTAAGGTGGGGTTTTCTCCATCCAGTAACCAACCCACATTTGATTCTCTTTTTGATAGAATGGCCTGTACAGGAAAGTAATGTGTCTATTCTAAAATTACTCGTAAAGTGTGTAAAGAGTATAAGAGAAAAATACTAAAAAAATAAGTTTTGTAATATGCAATTGTTGTTTATTTGGTTTTTTTATCTTTTCGGGTTGTGAGAGTTATCATGCGTTAACGATAGGGATATAGGTTTTGTTTAACCTCTCTTCTTTCGGAAAATTTAGTAAATGGTTTGTCTTTAAAGTCTAGCCGTGACGAGTGAATTGTTATTATTAGTCGATTTTCTTTAGCAACATGATGACAATTTTCTTAAAGTAGCATTTCTTTTAAGTTCTGGTTAATTATTTTGTATTTCTGTTGGTTGAATTATTTTGTTGCCTTTGGGCTGGTTTGAATCTTCTTTATATATCTTTTTTATTTTTGTTATAAAATCTTTAATTTCCAAAAAAAAAAATATTAAGTAGAAAAAATTATCAAATAATGTAATTATTTGATATATCCATTAATACGAATATTAATTGATGATTCTATCAGAGATCCAAGTTAATAATATATTTTCTAAACTGTTTAATAGATAAATAATAAGTGAGGTCAACAAATTCAATGAAAACAAAATCTTGAATAAATTTAGGCTAGATTCAATCTCACATAAGTCACACCTGAATAATTAAAAAAAAGCTATGTCCAAAAAATAATAATAATAAAAAAGCTCATGAAAGAACAAATTGAGCATGAATAGACTCCAACAATAAAGTAAAAACAATTCTGATCTGGCTAGACTCAATTCGCAAGTCGGCTAATTTACAACTCATAACTGACCGTTTTCAAGAAGACACTTATTATATTTACCTTATAGTTCATCCATTCACTTATAATAGACATATTTCATATTTAATTCAAAAAAAATTATTTTTTTTTAGAGATTTGCGTTATGTACAGATGGAAATGACAATTTTATTTCTTTTTAGTGGGAGCACATACTTCTTTATTTCGAGGATTGATTGATGACCCCCTACGTGTATATTTTGGCGGTAGGGGAGGGGAGTATACGGAAGATGGATATTTAACACTAAAATAAATAATGTAAAGATTAAGAATACTTTTTGAGATATATATATATATATATAATTTAAAAATAAAAATTATAAGAATATTTTTATAATTATATAGATTAAATTATATTTCTATTGTCAAAAACTGTACCTTAGGGTAATATTGTTACAACTGTGAGTAAATTTTCACCCGGATGTATATGCGTTTGTGTTAGAAAGTTTTAGCCATGCGTGTGCTATTGTATATAAAAGCTTAGGGAAACTAAAATCCGCCAAACGGGGTCAGAAGTGTGTCAGCCTCAGAACTGATGATTTCAGAAGCTACAGTAATTAACATTTATTACTTTTTTTATTTTATAAACAACATTAAATAACAATGACAAAAATGAAAATTTTTATATTTTTATTATTATCATTAATGCTCTTGACGTTTACATTAAAAAGGGTCAACCGTACTGATACACTTACATCATCATCTTCTGTTGAAAAAGATAGCTCTAAGATTTCCTCTGAATCTCTCTCTCTCTCTCTCTCTCTCTCTCTCTCATCATCCCCTACGCCATTTCTCATTTTGGAACGTTTATATTCCCTACCATATGACGCTCTATATTTTATAGATAGCACAGAGAATAGTGTGTGTGTGGATTTTTATTTTATTTTGAAAAACAGAAAAAAGATAGTGTGTATATACTGAGATGCAGAGCTTCAAACCGCTTGAACAAGCTTCAACAAATTCCACAATGTATTGCCAATCCCCTTACTACTTAAGGTTGGAACTCTTTTTATGTACAATTTTATTCTTTTTTTGTGGGTTTTAAAATTAATTTGAATTTTTGGGTTTCTGTTTGTATACATTTAATTTTGGATAAAATAATCTTTTTTTTTATTTTTTTATTTTCAACACTTTAAAAACCAAAATAAAGTGGCAGAGACCGGTCCAAAACGGGATAAAATAATTTCCGCCCCAATAGGTTTTTTTAAAATTTCAAAATAACCACTAAAGTTTCAGACATTACACTATACCCCTTGAGGTTTGTTTGTGCTGTGCGCTTTCCCCCCCTAGACTTTTGGTATAGTGAAATTCAGCTTAATGCCATGAATAACACATAAAATTACCAAAATACCCCATAACTAGTCCTCATTCGTTTGTTTTAGTCTGTAAAATATATTTATCTATTTACATTACATATAAAATATTTTCCTCTTAAATAGGATGGTTTCACTCCAAGTTTTCCAATTATTAGCTTCAAAAGGAATAATGTAATAGAATCAAGTGAGGTATAATATCTCACTTCCACTTGTGAGTAAAACTTGTATAGTTATTTTGGGGGTGTAGTATAATTTTAACTCACTTCAGGGATCATACAAAATATCCTAAAACCTCATGGGGCAAAATGTAATTTACCCAAATATTATTATTATTTTTAATTTGTATTTTTGCATTTTTTTTCTCGTGGGATTTATTCAATTTTCTGACCAATATCTAGTCATGCCAATCCCATTATTATTTAACACCTGTGCATATGTTTTCTGTTTAGTTATTTTTTAGTTATTTTTGTGGTTTAAATTGAATTTTTGGGGTTCTGTATGTTTCTTTATGTATGTACTTTGGCATGTTTTTTGTTTTTTCGTTTTGTGAGTTTTAATTACAATTTATTATTATTTTTGGTCAGTGTTTTGGTTTTTGAAAAATGGGAGATGAATTTATTCCCCGTTCTGTACTCTTTTCTTTTTTTTTTGTCGTATTTATCCATGAATTTATCTTTCATTACTTTTTCTCCTCTATTTATGTGGAAGGCATTTTTATTTTTTTACTTACACAAGCTTTTAAGTCAAATTTGCAAATCTGCGTCTCAGTTTTGGTTTCTGAAACAGGTGAGATGATTTTATATGTGATTGTACTTTTCTTAAAATTACGCGAACTTAAATTTAATTTAATGTTTACACCTCAATATACGTGCATGGGCGTTTGTATGTGTGCATTTGTTGGTTACTTTATTTTTGTGTTTTAGTTTAATTTTTAAATTCACTGGCCCTCTATTGACTATATTTGTTTGTTTAAGTACAACTTGTTTCTGGTATGTACACAAAAATTTTAATTTATTTAAGATTTTAACTTAGTTAGGAAATATATTATTTATTTTGTCCGTTCAATATATATATATATAATTTAAAAATAAGTTTCAATTTTTAAGTCAAGAAACAGGAGGGAGAGTATTTATTCTTTTTACATATACATTTGTTGTATGTAATTTTTTTTTTTGGTTCTTTGAAATTAGCATTCTTGTGGAAGAAAATTTTAATTTAAGGTAAGAGCATTCATGCCGGGATTTTCTCATAATTTCTGAATTTGACTTTCAAGAAAGCATTTTCTATCACAAAATTCAAATATGTTTGAAAATTTCCACCCTAATCTTTTTTATATAATTTCGTGAAATAATTTTAGCAATCTTAATCAATACAATAAGCTGTGAAAAAAGTTTCCAACTAATTTTAACTACTTCAATTTTTTCAGTTTTGGCAGAAAAAATTTATTTTTCATTCTAGAGTAATTGTGAATATTAGATTTCCAGCTTAGAGATATGCTTAAGATTTCTGGAAAGTCTGAAATATAGAAACATATGAAACGTTACTGGTTCAAAGATATATAAAGACTACTAAATGCTCTGCCAATGTTGTGGAATTTTTAGTACGAATTTGAATTTCATTGTTCCTTGTTTTGGTATTATGATATGAAACAGGGGAGATGAAAATGGGCGTAATCACACTCGATTTTCGGATCTTGGTGAGCTTGAGCAATTTCATCAAGACGATGCCACCGTTAATTTGACCAGAAGTACATCCTTTCTTTTCTCTCAAGTAGCATTTCTAAAATTTTTAATTTCTAGAAATACATTTTTCCAACTTAAAATCTACATTTTATAAATTGTCACACCGATCTTTCTCTGTGTGTTAAAAATTACTAAAATAATTATATATTATGTAATAAAATATAAAACTATGTTATCATCGAATCTTAACTAGGATTTAATAGTTTTGGTAGAGAAAAATTATTTTTCAGTAAAGAAATTACGAATAGTAGATTTCCCATTTCATAAAAATGTATTGTAGCAATTCTTTTTAAATTTCTAGAAAGAGAAATATTAATGTGGAGCATTGGTGGTTCAGCATTTCTCATTTTAGAAATAAAATTAGATGAGATTTTTCTTAATCACTTTCCTAATTCCATTTTTTTTAACACGAAAACACACACAATGATGTACCCCTCCGTCCCAAATTTTATTCTTGTATCAAAAACTCAACTTTGTAGGTAAACATTAATAAATGAGTTGTCTGTGCATTAAATTATAAACCAACTTCCAAAGTTAACCTTAACCAAGTGTGGTGTGCTTTGGGGTATGTCAATATTAAATAGTGCAAATAGAATAAATAAGGATAATTTAGGAAATCTAAAATTTTTCCACCACTTATTTTTCAAAGTAAGCTATATTTTGGGAGTGTTGTGGACTAAAAATCTAAAATATTGGGAGAAAGGGGAGTTTCTGACAAAAAGACAAGCCTATTTTCAAAATAATTACTAAAGTAAGGCTGTTACGAAAATTGCAGTTTCAAATTGGGATTTTTGCATTGCCTGATCAAATACCGATGCAAAAATTACAGTTTGAAACTGTGATGTGTGGATATTACAAAAATCGAAGTTTGAAACTTCGATTTCTTGAAAATATGAATAAATCGTGCAATTTTTGAAACACCCATAGTTGGGGTAATTATTTTTTAAACAACTGGTTTGATAAATATTTTGAAAAATTGCTTCACTTAGGTCAAAAACTCGGAGAAAGGACAAAAAGGAGCTCACATTGTTTTTGTCCCTCTTCCTGCTAGTATTCTCCATATCGATGTGTTTATGACACAGTGTTCTGTCATCCATCTTGTGGTTACTGCACCGCCACTTCTTGCCGTCGGTCTTCCGGCAACGCAGATTTTCCGCCGCCGGCGTTTCTTCTCCGGGAGATGCTGAGGTGGCAACTTTCTTGTCCAGTCTCCTCATCTTCAACCTCTCCGACACAGCACTAACAACCCCTCAATGTTTTTCGCCCAAATTTATTAATAGTAAAATTTATAAATGAAAATGACTCTTAGGGGCCGTTTGGATGACACTTCATTTCCTGTTTGGCTGTTAATTTTCAGTTTTCACTTCTAAAAATTGTGATTTCTATTCGGAGCAAATTTTGGAAACACTTTTTGAGTTTTCCAAACATTTGCACGAGAGCCAACAATACTCATAGGTCCGCTACCTTGTCCCACTAATTATTTTACTAGAAATAATACTTATATACTCTTACATAATAATAGTTGGGAGATCATTTGTGTATTTTTTCAAGTTGGTCGTTGGCACGAATCATTTCATATTATTTGTATATACATGAGTAAGGTTGAAAGAGAACAATGCAGAGCGCAAAAGAGAGAAATATAAGTCTAAAATGGAGCCAATTTAGTTTAGATTCAAGTTTTATTTTACATATTGTATCATGTTACAATCATTCTCTTCATATAAATAAAAATATATACCGGTACTAGGCCCAAGTTAAATTTGTTTTAACTTAAAAGTGAACCACGTAATTCTTGATCTCCTATTTTAATTTCCTGCAAATTATTTTATTTGTTTTCTAGCATTATTCACAACATGTTATCAGCACGAGTCTCTACTAGAAAAATATTTTAGACTATGCAGAAAATTTTATAAATTTATTGAGATTTATATTTTGAGTTTCTAATAAAAATATACATATATGGTATCACTCATACTACCTTATTTTGTAACTTTATATTCAATTTCCGGCAAAACAATTGTTGTGCGCTATGTTTTCAATATCATTAAGAAAGAAAAATTGATTGACTTTGATTTGATAAAGTAATTGATGGTAGAGCGGCCTCTGGCTACCTATGAAGTTTCAAGCGATGAGACGATGGAAGATGGATAATTTTAGTAAAAATTGTCATATTTCGAACAAATATGAGTAAAAATGATTGACTTTGATTTGATAAAGTAATTGATGGTGGGGCTGCCTCTGGCTACCTATGAAGTTTCAGGCGAAGAGACGGTGAAAGATGGACAACTTTAGTAAAAATTATCATAATTCAAACAAATATGAGTAAAATGTTATTTCTATTTGATATAAGTTTTTGATTCAGTGATATAGAAATATTTTTTCAAATTTTTTGCCCGAGGGGAGGGGGAGAGGGGAATTTAGAAATAAAGTAAAATAATTTTGTCTCATAAAGAAAGCAAGTCAATTTTTGTAACATGAAAAGGTTATGAAGATGATGGCTTATCATAAAGTAAAAGGATATGATGGATTGTCATGAAATAAGGGAAAGTTTAAGCCTATATTTTCAAAACAAAGATAACCCAGTTGATTGGCTTCCATGTACAGAAGCAATGAAATCCAACAAGGGAAGTAATTTTACTATTTTGTAAAATATTTGAATTCAGTATTTTTATTGATGATAAATTAAATACTGATTTGTAATTTTGTAGAATAAAACAATTGAAAGTTGTGGCCCATACTAGGCCAAGTTTTGGCTATGATTGAAGAAATAGAAGAAATGGGTATGCAAGGATAAAACTCCCCCTACCATACGTTTGCCTATATTGCAACTCATCTACTACTTCTTCATTTCTTAAATTATTTTACAATAAAAGATTTTGAGTTTTTATAGATTTGTCAAAATCTATATTTTTACAAACTGAGCAAATGTTGCTCATCATATGTTTTTCGTTATATTGTACCAATTGATTATATCTTTTACCTTGGGTGCTTTGACATATGTTTGAAAAAAAGACTTTGTGATTTTGAAAGTGTGTGCTTTCCGACACATATATAAATAACAAAGTTTGTCAAATTATGTGGCAGACCCACGTAAGTATGGGTAGTTCAAAACACCATTTTACTGCTAATAATAATATTAAAAATGGTTTCACTGTCATTAACGCTAAAGATATTGATAAAATTATTCATCTTTCTCCATAATATGGTGCCCTATTAGAACAGGTGCCTTGACAAAATTACACAAGTTTTTCTAGCATCAAGATTTTCTGCAATAGCCTGAGTCACCAGCTCATTCCAAAATGGACACTTTGATGGTACTAAACAAGATGGGAAGTAGTTTTTATTATTTTATAAATGTCTCAATTTAAATTTTATCATTGAGATGAAATTAATATTTATTTAAAATATTTTGAAATATTTTACAGGTTAAAAGTATGAATCTGATGAAACAATTACAGGATGGCTTACCAGACTACAAAATTTTTACTAACATACCCATATGATTTAAAAGGCGATGTCGCGCCCCGGATCCCCAGAGAAAATCCGGAGGACGAGTGTTTTCCATTTTTAAGTAAAAGAGAAAGAAAAATATTTATAGTTTTAAGAAAATGAAGAAAATTGGGAAACACGTTACCGCAAATCTCATAATAATCTCAGTCTATAGCAATCCACAATCTCAGAGTAAGCACAAAAAAAAAAAACCTAATCTATAGCCTGCATATAGCCTGTATATGAATCCAGAATATATAACTTGCATACGACTTGTATAAACATCAAAATGTAAA
>MKEJ01072822.1:0-10011 GCA_001753735.1 Embelia ribes | reverse complement strand
TATATATATAATTCGGATTTAGTTTGAGTAATTCGGGTTCGGATTTCTTATTTATAATTATTCGTGTTCGGGTAATTCGGATTCGGAAATCTCATTTTTTTTCGGATAATTCGGGTTTGGGTAATTCGGATTGAGTATTTTCCGAATTACCCGAATGCTCTCCCCTATCCAGGGCTATGGTTCTACCTGGTAATGTAACATGTTCTTTGTTGATTTTTTAATTAGCAATTAAGATTATTTAAATTTTTATTTAATATTATTTTAAATATATATATTTAATCTTAGCGTTGATTTAAAAACTAATGATACTGATATGATCCTACTTTGCTTTATTTATTATTGCAAGATATTTGGGAGGAAAAAAATGATATGCGCTCATGTGTAGTCTTTTACATCTGCTACAAATGAAAAAAACTATATGTTATCAATTTAATGTATCAAGAATGTATAAAAATAAGGCAAGAAATAGCCACAAAATCACAAACATTCGCATGCTTAATGTGGGATATGTCTCAAATGGTGACGTGTTCATGACCAAAAAAATAGGGAAAGTTAGTTACATTTCTTAATCACAAAAATAAAATCCATTATAAATAATTACAAATTTACTTTTTAACTAATCATTACACCCTTTCAGAGCTGTTGGACGTACTTTTTTTTAAAAAACAAAAAAAAGGGAAGGAAGGAAGGGGTGGTGAGCTGCTCAAACAAAAAAGTGTTCGGATAAGACGTAAAATATTAGTCACATAAATATATTTTTAAAATAAGAAATTATAAAAATATTTTTATAATTATATTTAAAAATTTTTATTTATGTAGCCTTTATTTTAGCTTACATCCCCATATTAATTTTTTTTAGTCTTCCCAAAAAAAAAGGGAGACCGAACCCGTGGGGACATATGCTATAAATATATATATATATAAATTGAAAAGATGGTATAGCGGCATGGTTAACATGCAAAATTAGGTACCTATCTAACCATACATGTCCTTTTGATTCCCTTTTAAATAAAAGTGTTCACTGCTTACAAAAGAAAATTATTTGTAAGCTTATTATTATTATTTTTTTAATACAGAGCTTCTAAATTCTTTGTATATGCTACTTATGGTTTGGCAACTTTGGTGAATATCTCATCAAAAAGCATTACTACCAATTGTATCTTTTGCCAAATTCCAAACCAAAAGTTTGGAAAAAAAGAAAAAGGATGAAATATATGAATGCTCCAAAGTTTTTTAAAATTCCGTAAGGCCCTCAAATCTTAAATTTTGATACACTAATGGTCCCTTTACTTAAAAAAGGTCACGAAATTGATCTCAAGTGTTATGAAAAGTGACATGTTTGCTCCCTTCCATAGTTTTTACTAATATTAAGAACTTGGACATGCTCAACTTTAGATTTGGTAGCAACATAAATGACTAATTTACCACTAACCAAACGAAAAATTGGATGATTGACATGTTTTTCAACATTTATAAATGGGACAAGTGGATAATTTTTTATTGTGGAGGAAGTTTATGCCCATAATAAGGACCGCATATTCTAAACTAGGGATTAGAAGTTTTAGAAGTATATGAACAAATTACTACGCTTTCAATTTGAAATTTCAAATTAAAAAAATTGCAACCATTAATTTCGTATGACTAGTCACTACGATTAATGAGTGTGACACCCACATAAATCTGACCATCAATATTTCTTCTGTTTAATTTTAACCCAAATGTCATAGGCTCAGCCCATCGCATAGGACAAAACCATGACAAACCTATCATATAATAAACCAAGTCTGAAAAATAACATATCCAAAATATCCAAAATATGAGGCTGAGCATGTGACCTCACTCTCGGTGTTCATGACCATGAGCCTAGTTTATGGCTCTTAGCTAACCCCTTCGAATAAGTATAATAAAATTTTTGTTTTCCACTAGTTATAATAATAGATGATGGGCCAATATTTAATTCGAAATTACCAATAATTAATTTCCTTACGAAGAAATAAGATAGCTATGATATCATGATGCAACCAAATAATTTTAATTAGTTATTATTTGGAAATTTTTTTAACTAAATCTATTATGAATAAAACTTGTTTAACACGAGTTGGGTTTGGACCTAAGTTAATGTCGGGCTAACCGGACATTAATCTAGCCACATGGACAACGAACTAGTGATCGTAAAAAGCTTTTATCAATAATTAAACCAAATAACTAAAAATGATCCTGGTCCATCAAATTATGTTGCACAATCATGGAAATCATTTAAAATATTGTGAGAAATTGACGAATATGCACCTGTTAAATAGAATATATTATTATATGTATGATCATTACATGTAATTTTCTTTCCACGATTATAATTACGGAACCCTTTTCATAATATATCTAATTGCAATTTACATATACGAGTGAGAAAACATACAAGGAATAGATGTTCCTCGCAATTGCCTCCATTTTGGCATTTGTTTCCAATGGAAAAGAGTGAGAGAGACGATATTTTCAATGAAGCTTCCTGTTGGAATAGACATGAGTAAATTAGATTTTGTTTCTAAAAAAACATATTTACTAATAAGACGAGTTTTCTTTGTTATAGAAATTATTTATTGTTTATCAAGTATTATTATTTCATTTTTTTAGTCATGACTTTTCTCTCTATAAAAAAAAATTTGATTTATATAATTCTACGGAATAATAATAATTATTTATTTTCTCTATATATTATTTGACACTTCCATTGCTTACCATTCCATTATGGAGTCATTGTTCACTTCTACTTAGGATAGATCACAAATGCTAATGTGATATTAGAGTAATATAAGTAACAAATACCATATGGTGGTCAAGTGAAAAAAGAAAAGTATTTGATAGTAGTTTATTTCGAAAAGAAAAAGTAATACATGATGATTTTTAGCAGTTTACTTTTACAAAAATTACATTCTTTTTTACGTGAAATGTAAAACTAAACGTTTCTCGGACTAGAGTAAGTATAAAGTATTTTCTAGGAGTTAGAATAATAATTAAGCTACAAAAAAGCACTTGTAACCGTGGCACTTCTTATTTGAGCACTTAACTTATTCAATACACCGATTACAAAACATTTAATAAGGCGTCGAGTGAAATTTCCCATTGACTTGATAAGAAGCCAAGGTTTCGTTTCATAAATGAATCGTATATAAGTACAAAAATTCAGACCTATATCTACAAAATCTATAGTGTATAAAGAAAACAAGTCATACATAAAAGACGTGTAACACTACAAAATAGTCCCTATTATGGACTGCACCCTTGAACAATATTGAGGTCGTGTCTTCAAGTCATCTGTACCCTATTTGTATTGTTTGTCTTTTTTATTTACATTTTTTTTATATTATTTTTTGCTCAGTTGTGGCATTATATTATAGAGAGAGTAATAGCCCAGTGCTTGTCAGGAAACTGGGCTAGCAAACCCATGGGCTAAGGTGAAGGATTCAAGTAACTATGGGCCCGAAATGGGCTGCAATTGCGACACAAGTTAGGAGTTAGGTATTACTCGTATATATGAATAGTTTACTTGTATTGCTAGTATTGGGAAATTGATATAAGTGCATGCGGAATTTTGGGTTATAATTGATAACAAGAAAAATATCAGTTGAGGATCGATCGCTCATGACTTATATGATTGATATGAGTTCTGATCAATCGCTCGGGAGCCATATGATCGATTGGCCAGATCTAATCAAATGTGGTTTGTTATGTTTGACTCGGAATTTAATAGAGATTTATTTCCTATCTGAATTAGAAAACTCTTGTGACTATATAAACAAGTTTTTTTATATGCATAGGAGATAAGATATGCTTATAAAATATTAATGTTGTGAGAGTTTTGTCTGTGGAGCTTTGACACATGGTAGAGGGGTTGCATTTCTTCTTAAACAGGGGTTGTCCTATGGTTGAGTAGTGTGTTCTTTTGGATTCTCATGATTGGTGATGCGAGGGATCTCTCTCGCATACCCGGTCCCCTAATTAATAGAGATAGGTGTATTGCATGGCTATTATAAGAAAAAAAAATTTGGCCTTCATGAGCGGTAAAAATCATAGTGAGGTAGAAAGTAGTTTCAATAAAGATATTCTCGGGTAAGAAAAATTCTTTCTAGTCAAAATTACTTGGATGCTAAGTGGTTCTACACGTTTAGAGAATTGAAGATTTTTCATGGGGTATAGTGGGGATTATTTTGTTGTAATTGTAATAATTTATTTTAATGAAATAATTGGAGGACGTAGACTGTAACGTCCTGAAATTTATGGGTAAATTTTTCATGATATTAAATAATATTATATGAGTTATAATAATTTTCCTCTATAATATACATCGTATACTAGCGCTTGAAAGTGGTGAACGATTTTTCGTGATCGTAGTTTGGCCTTAGAAAATGATGAAATATGATTAAGCGTAAATTATTGTCATGACATCCATTCGGTATTTTGGCAATATCTCAAAAACCAGAACTCTGATTGAGGCTTATAATATATCGATGAAAGCTATTTTATTTATCTATGACTTTCACATTTGGCTAAAAATTTAATTCGAGGCGGAGAATGGTCAAAAAATGGCTCGAAGCATTCAGGAAAAACGTGTGAGGAGATGTGATACCAGTTTGGTATTTTAGCTATATCTCTCTCAAAACATAATTCATTTTGTCCATACAAAAATTCATTGAAAAGAACATTCAATTATTTACAACTTTTGTGTTTTGACAAAAAGTCAATTCAAATCATAAAGTCGTCAAAACAGGGCCCGAATTGATGTGTCCAGTTCAATTAGCATTAATAGTGGCCCTTACTGTTTTTTTTGGTTATTCAAATATTGTTTATACTTATTTATACATACATACACATGAAACAATAGTACACCAATGGAGAAAGGAAGAAGAGAGAGAGATTAGAGAGGGAGCTAGGGTTTGTCGAGCTCAAGACTTCGTCCGTGAAAAATAAATACCTATTCAGACTATACGTCATACAGGGATCATTTTTACGTAAATTTCTTTGCATATATTTCTTATTTATCTTTCTCGGTTTGCATGTCGAGTTGATTTGTCGAAATAAAGTTGATGAACGTGTTCAGTACGTCTCGTAAATCATTTCTATATATAGGTTCGATATGATTTGAACTCGTAGATTGATCGTTTTGAGGTTCGATATTTCGGGAGCTTCAGTGGTTTTTGGGCTATTTCATCTAGTTTTGCTCATTGGTTGGCTTCGAGATATATACATTTTTACTCATCATTACATTCTTTACGCATTGGTATAAATTATATCGTCTCATTTTCTTGGGGGCAATACCTTGATTTCCATGCCAATATAATTTGGTGGAATAAAATTAGGAAATATTTTTCTTATGTTGTGTAAACCATTTTCATATATAGGATCGCAGTCATTCGAGTGGTGTAGTTTAAAAATTTAGGAGGCGTGAGAAGTGGCGTTCGGGTGCCAATAGACGAGATGTATCGAAAATTGCAGAAGGGACATTTATATGCTTTCGGGAGGCCTACATGGTATAGGTAGATTCAAGACCTCAATATATTATGGAATCTCCATTAGTATATTTACATGTTTGGTACGCTGTATATTTTGGGCATGTGGTATCATTTTTGTGTAGGAAAATAATTTCAAAGAAATAAATAGCATAATTATATATATATATATATATATTCAAAGTGTACAAGATTGTCATTGTGGCACCTTCGTGTTATAGCCATGGTTTTTGTATTGGTATTGTGACATATTCGTGGTGTCTGAGATGCACTCGTGTTATTCGTGGCGCGTTCGTGACCTTCGGAGCCTATGTGGCATACTAAAGTAGTTGATTTCTACTTCCATAATTTACATATATGTACATACATTGTAGCATACCTATGTATATAGTTATATCTATAGTCGTAACATTTGTGTTGGTGTTGTGGCACATTTGTGCTAGTATTGTGATGTATTCGTGTTGGTGTTGTGGCACATTTTTGTTGATGTTGTGGCGTATTTGTGTTGCTGTTGTGGCACATTCATGTTGGTGTCATGGCATATTCGTGTTGGTTTCGCGGGCATTTATGGTGCTATTGGCGTGTCTGTGGTGACTGTGATGATATTGTGATGACAGTAGCTTATTTGTGACAGATGATTACAGAACAATGGAACTATAGTGGTATTGGTTACGAGTGGAGATGTACATATATGAGAGATATATGTATGAGTGGATATATACATATATGAGAGATATGTATACGTGTAGAGATTTCAACGCTCATGGCACCTGCGTTTCTTGTGTTACGCTCATGGTACCTGCGTTTCTTGTGCTACGCTCACGGCATCTGTATTTCTCGTGCTGCGCTCATGACACCTGTGACTTTTCATGTCATATATATATATATATTATATAAGGATTTGGAAGCTCAGATTTAAGTACCCTTCGGGGTAAGCACATGACAGCTCTGAGTCAAGACCTTTATATGGTGGCATATGTGCCCCATTTTGTGATAAAGACATGAGATGTCCTGTGCTGAGTGCCCCATTTTTTATTAGGACATGAGATGTCCTAGACTGAGAGCTACATCTGTGATTTGTAATATTTGTGATACGGACCTACGATTTTCAGGTCTAAGGGGCAATGCTAGCTAGGGTGATTCTTGGGCCATTTGTGGAAAGACCTTAGTCCAAATTATTGGGAGTAAGTGGAAACATTTGTGATTTGTGAAAATATTAAGGATTTGTAATTCGTAATTCGTGATTCGAAATTTTGATTCGTAATTTGGGATTTGTAATTTGTGATTCGGAATTGTGATTTATGATTCGGGATTCATGATTCGGATTCGTGATTTGTGATTTGTGATTCGAAATTGTAGTTTTTTATTAGGGATTTGATTGGGGATTTGTGATCTGTGATTTGTGATTTGTGATTTTTGATTAGGGATTGTATTTCGTGATACGAGACTTGTGATTCGTGATTTGTGGTCGGAGATTTATGATTAGTGATTAATGATTTGTAGCTAGTGATTGTGATTAGTGATTTGTCTTCAGAGATTGGTGATTAGTGATTCGTGATTATTGAAGATTGGTGATTAGTGATTCGTAATTAGTGATTGTGATCAGTGATTTGTAATAAGAGATTGGTGATTAGTTATTTGTAATTAGTGATTGTGATTAGTGATGAGTGATTGGTGATTTGTAATTAGTGATGGTGATTAGTGATGAGTGATTTGTGATCAGAGATTGGTGATTAGTGATTGTGATTAGTGATAAGTAATTTGTGATTAGTGATTCATGATTAGGGATTCATGATTTGGAACCTGAGACTTAGTGCATTCATGGTCGGAGGTATGAGATGTCTAATTCTATATTCGGCCATGCGGTGTTTGGTACTCTGGGATTCGATAGTAGTCGGTATACTTTAGTACTGCAGTACTTTAGTATTTATTGCATTTTAGATATTGCATTACTCGTGATATAGATACATGATATATGTCATTATTATAGTTGTATGTCTTGGGAGAACTTCTATGTCTTACTACATGTTGTGAACATGCCTTAGTATCACTTAGAATTATAAGTATACATTGGAGATGGGAACATGGGGATATCAGTGTATTGCATATACATACATATAGTATATACTTGTAGATTCTCCTTTATCGTTTAGTTTAAAATCCGACCCATGCATCTTTTTCTTTTATATTTGTACTCACGTGGTGGTGTAGGGTCAGAGTATTGTATAGGCTTGTTGGAGGATCAAGTACAGCTTTGGTGAAGATTCAATATTAGAGCGGGGCTGGTTTCTAGCTGGTGGTGTTCAGAGTTTGGACTTGATGTTTAGTTCAGACTTTTACTTTTATTTGTGCAAGCATGTAGCTCAATGAGATATTTTATTTGCAGCAGAGTATTGCTACTTGGATCCTGCATTATGTATCTATTATCATGAGGATATTGTTATATTAGATACTTATGTTACATTTATATATATTATGGCAGGATCTTGGTATGGGTTTTAGTTACTGCTATATATTTTATTTTCTTTTAGTTCATGTCCCTAGGTTTATGGGATTCTGAGTGTGACAAAGCCCTGGAGAGTGGATGAACCTTGTTAAAATATATCATGGTGTTCATTATTTTTTCATGCGCATATGATTGTGATTTTGCTTGTTTTCGTATTGATATGCACATCTATGCATTCTTCTTCCATGTTCAGGTATTAGGAAAGATTAATTGGTTATACCCTAAATGGCTAGGGGGGCCGATCGATCTCTTAGTAAATGGTATCGAAGTAGTGGTTCTAGCTTGATTGGTAATATAACCAACAAGTTATAATAAGTATATATTTGTACATACCATTACACAAGGGACCATTGTTGCGAAGATATAAACTCTAGACCACACGCTCAAATTAATAAGTAAAGCATGGAATAAGGGTCAGTTTGGTATTGCTTTTTATTGACTGTTTTTGTATTTTTTTTCCTTGAAAATTGTAGCTTGATGTGTTTGGAAAACTTTGATCACCTACTTTTAATAATTAGCCTCTACTTTTTTAAGTGTGATTTTTGACACACCCTTGCCCATACTTTTAAGTAGTGGAGTGAAGCTCAGGAGATCCAACTCGGAAGGAAAAAGTTCCCCTCCGATAAAAATTGTGATTTGATTGGATAGAGCTCAATAAAAATAATCTCATTTGCAGAACCTTAGCATTCACCACGTAATCCATCCCCAATTCAGATACCGACTCGTCAACTTGTGCCGTCTGTGAGAACTCATTGTAGACAAAGCATTTAAATTCCCGAACCCCTTACACCTTAAAATAACTTTTAGAAATTGGAAAGATGTCAAAGTCCCCTGACGATCAAAACCTTCCTCTACTATGCGATGTTCTAGACTCCACCCTTAGGGATGGATCCACTTCGAGACCACAAATTTCTCTTGAAGTTAGTCAAATCTTCTCCCCCAATCCTTCTTTACCTTCCACAATCATTCTTTTTAGACCTCTCACCAGAAATAATCTCTCTAACATTATACTGCTTGAAGTGCACATAAGACTCAATAACCTAAGCCTATAAAGTAATCCCACTGAGCATCCAGACCTACAAACCCTAATTACTTCTATTGTCTGTGAGCAAGTTCATGCCCCCTTACTTCTTGTGGATTACCTCTTAGGGGAGGCAATGACCCTATTCCTACTATACTTGAACACAAACCTATGGATGTTTATCGAATTAATATTGGCAACCAAATGAAACCAAGCCTCCCATTGGGGCAGAGATAGAGATCCGAGGCCACATCCCTCTACCCATGAAGTTAGTAAAGGAGGAGAATGTGAAGGCTCTATCCTTGCCCTAAGATGCATATGTCCCTCTCTTAGGGCAGATGATGCACATAGGTGTAGGTACTATGGCTTAGGCTCAAAGGTGCAGAATAGTTCCTCCAGTGCCACTAGTTACATTCCATTTGAAGGTGATGAAAAGGAGTATTCCTTAGAAGAAGAAGACAAGGAATATGTTCTTAAACTCGTAACAGGTGTGCCTTATGAATCATAACCAATTCCGTAAATCCGAACTTGCAGTAGAGCCCGGGAGTACTGCCGAACTTTGATCGAGCCAAACCAAAATAGAGGGAAAGATCAGGAAATTCACATCGAACACAGGGCCCATCAAGATCCTGATCCCATTGTCTGACGGACCCACCATGGGGATGTCTTAGCCATCACTCCCACACATTTGATAAAAGAAGAATAACCTATATTGAACCATCATCACACCCCTGAACTGTGGTTGATAAGTAGGTTAAGCGTATAATTGGTGGGATGATTCGATCGCTCTTCAGCTAGGACATCTTGTGAGAACCAACTCAAAAAATTACAATCCCTTATCTTCCTTATGTATGGAATCTCAAATCCCAACATCTATCTGATACATTATAGGTGGAGAATATTTTCCTGGAGTTTAAATATAAGGCCCCAAAATTTTTCGCCAACACTGTAGCAACACTGTTGCACCTTTGTACAGTAAT
>MKEJ01072816.1:0-25034 GCA_001753735.1 Embelia ribes | reverse complement strand
TTTCTAGAAAATTTTAAAGAAATACTATAATAGGTTTCTCACTTAAGAAATTTACTATTCATAATTTATCTACTTAAAAAATAATGTTTTTAACAAAATTTTGAAATATTGATTTATATTTTAGAAAATATTTAATTTAATTTTATTATATTATAATATATATAATAATTTTATTTAGAAATATGGTTTTTGTCAAAGGTGGTCTTATATTGTTGAGAATCTGAACCTATTTTCTTGGGGGGAAAATGTATTTCCTGGTAAAATGAGTCATCGAATCGCAGCTATTGCTCTGCTCAAACCCAATTAAGGTTCCGATTCTCCCAACTCCTAAATCATTATCTATTTAATTTCTTTATTCTGCTCTGTATTATTTTCTACTCCTCATACTAATTTTTTAAACTATTTTCCTTAGTTTCATTGTTACTCTAATGTTTGGCATGTTTGAATGTGACCCAAATCGCCCATTTCTGTAATTTAATATCTTACATTATTAATAAAAATTAGACTTTTGTTATGGTAATGAGTGTCAGTTGTGTAATGGCTTTGATTGTTGTATACAAGGCAAGGTGCATACAAAGTGTTCGACGAAATGCTCCAATTAGATTATGTTCCAAAATATAGAAGAAGATATCATGCTCTCCTGCGTTGGAGTGATGCTAAGGGCATTCACAGCAGACGTTCTAAACAAAAGATTTCTCCTGTTTAATTTCTCAAATGAGAAATCTTGAATTAGAAATGGACCACATCGATCTTTCTATTTCTCTGTTTTTCTAGAATACTTTCAGAAATGTTACAATAGATTTCTTAATTAGAAAATCTATGATTCATAATTTCTCTGCTAAAGATTTTTTTTTTCTTCACAAAAGCTATAAAATCTTGGTTAAGATTCGAGATTTTTTTTTTTATTCTATAATATAATTATTTTAGTAATTCTTAACAAATTTTATAGAAAGACTGGGGTGGGTAATTTCTAAAATATGTATTTCTAGCTGGATAAATGATTTATAGAAAGTTAAATGTAGAAATTAAATGAGAAAGGCCGGTGGGAATTCTCTAATATAAATGAAAATGACACACGTACCCACAATCTGTTGAGATCTATGTATAAGTGGGTAAGTGTAGTATGGGGTGCATTTATCCCACGTCGGTTAAGTATGGAATTAACATTGTACAAGTGTGGTATAAGTGTAGCATGGGTTGCACTAATCCCACATCGAGCAAATATGGGCACTGACCATAGGGTATAATCCCGTGGGCACCCTCTCCTTACAAGCCAGGTTTCTAGGGTGAGTTCTACGTAAGTAGTTTCATTAAGATCATGTAACGAAACTGTACAAATGCACTTTATGATTAGATACCGTGTTTTGATTATACTTTTAAGAAAAAGATCAACACACCAATGTTAATTCTACTTTTAAAAAACAGATCAACACACAAAATCTAACCTATAAGTGTTTGTGGAGTTTCTGTTCATAATTTTTTGTACGTATATCATTACTGTAATATGTATGTTTCGAGTCCTAAGTCAAGCATAAACTCCCGAAAAACGTAGTTACTGTAATTGTTCTGCACATAATGGTTTTTTCATGATAAAAAGAAGGTTATTTCATGATAAAAAGGTTTTCTTGAAGAAAATCTCTTAGGTGGGGACAAATAGAGCACAAATATTTGAAAGTCTACAAATTTTTGCTTCGATTTGATATCTCGAGGTTTGAGGTTTACCTGGGTTGTGGTCAAATATGGAGCATATTTTTCGTGGTCTTCCATGTTATTTGTAATTGAAGTGCAACATCAATTGAATATTTGCTCAAAGTTTCACTTTTTAAATGAACGCATCAATGTACTTTTGAACATTTTCAGGTATCTTGGTTGTTAAATTTGTTTACTTAATCCTCTTTGCAGTTACTCTTGTTTCTACAATTAGACTTTTCAAAGAAGTTTGTGCATAGTTGATTACGCAATGACCAGCACTAGTAAACCTCGAAGGAGTAGTAAACCTTCAATTAAGTATACTGGTAGCCTAGTGGATGGGGATTACTTTGAACTTGCTGACTTTACTGATAACGATTGTTCTGCTAGTTCCTCTGATAATAGTAAGAAAGTTGGTAGAAAATTCGAACCCAGGTCTTCTGAGATACTTAGCACACCTGAACTAGTCTCAAAAGTGGGACAGATATGGGATCGTGCTAACCGTCCCCTCGCCTTTCTCCAACCTAGAACAAAAGTCCGGCATAACAATGACGACTTTACTGAAGCCAATGTATTATTTCATTCCATGGGGGGAGGAGATATCAGATCGTCTCTCTCATCTGAATCTGAGTGTCGAGGTCTTGCAGTGAATTCGGCCACCCTCGGTCATGGTTCCCTTGTAGCACGAGAAGATTTTCATTTTTTGAAAGTATCCCATAAGATATCGTCATTTGGGCCACAAAGTTGGAACTTTCTATCTTCTCTATCAAGGGATTCCTCTAATTGTAAGGAAAATCGTCCTACCGCTCTGGAAATTTCCTATAAATTGAGAGAGAAATATAGATGGACGAGTAAATTTTCTGATCCTGAACCAAAAGAGCAGTTGGATTCTACACCGGTTGAGAGCCAGAAGACAGATAATGAGCGTATTAGAGACAATAATTTACGGTGTACAGATAGTCTAGCCAATACTCTTAGCATTGAATGTGCTGACCATATTAACCAAAGAACAGATGTAACTTGCGATGTTTTAGGGACCCCAATTTCAAGAAATTGCGAAGATAGTCATGTGTCTGATGACTTCCAACTCAAGAATGAGGATGTTAACCCATCAGCAAGTGAAAGGAGACAAGAAGATGAGGCTTTCTCGACTATTGAATCTGAGAATGAGGTTTTACCACCAACACATAGTAAATCCAACTATGGTCTGGCTAAGCAAGAGCATGCTTTTGCTGGGGCATTGGCTGGTTTATCGGTTAGCCTGTGTCTGCATCCAGTAGATACAGTAAAGACTGTCATTCAAACATGCCGTGCTAATCAGAGATCCATCAACTACATTGGCAGATCAATTATTTCTGAAAGAGGTATTGCCTTGTGAAAACTGTCAAGAAATCTGCTTGGAAATTTTATTTATTTTCCCTTTTCTTGGACTTAAATGGTGCCCATTATGTATACAGGTGTAATGGGACTCTATCGTGGAATTGCTAGTAATATTGCTTCTTCAACACCCATTTCTGCTGTTTACACCTTTACTTATGAATCTGTGAAGGGACTCTTGCTTCCTTTGCTTCCAGTGGTAAAATATTTGTCCATATATTGCTTTACTCTTTCAACTTCTGAAGATAAAGGAACCAAAAATCTAGAATTGGGTCTCGTTTGTCTTCTTTTTATTTGGGTACCTAAGAGCAAGTGATAAAAAGTGTAGTCATTTTGGTCACATCGTTAGAAATTTTTTCCTTATAATGTTTGCAGAAATATGACTTACTGCTGTGGTGCAGGAGTATCAATCACTAGCCCATTGCACGGCAGGTGGTTGTGCTAGCATTGCTACTTCCTTTATATTCACTCCCAGTGAACACATAAAGCAGCAGATGCAAGTTGGCTCACACTATCAAAATTGTTGGTATGCTTCAATTCTTGGTGATAGCTATTGCTACTCAGAGCATTTGCATCAGATTATCTAAAAGGAATTATCTTTTTTGCTTCGCATCAGATTACGAGGTGGTTACTTAAAATGGGTAACGAGGGTTTGGTTACCCAAATTTGGGAAACAAATGTTCATTCATCAAAAAAAAGAAATTAATTATGTCATAATCACCGGGCCCACCATCACATATAAAGTGAGTTACTTTACCCCTTTTCCTTGTATCGGGCCCACCATCAAATAATTATATATTGTATTGGTATGTGTAAAATTTTAAAATAAAGAATAGTGTAAGATTTAAAATAAAATATGTTAGTAAAGTAGAGAATTTTATAGATAATCTGATGCAGAAAATAAAAAATAAAGATTCTATAAAATAGAAATAAACTCCATTTTTTCTGTAATTTAGAAAATCTGTTAAGGTAATTTGATGCAAATGCTCTCAGAAGTACTAAAAGTTCAATAGTCATTGTAAGAAGGAATTACAGTCTTTTTTGTTGGCCAGTGCTACCCATAATGATTGAGCAGCATAAAGATTAATAATTATGTGGCGGCTTATGTTTAGCACCTGAAAAGGATAGTAATTGTGTTTACTTGCAATACATCAGTTTGATTCTTATACATGATTTCATGTGTCTTCTCAGCAATAGCTTTCTGCCAAATAATTGTGCAAAACAAACTAGTGTAGATAGTTAATTGGGTTATGTCGCATAGATAAGTGTTTGCTTTAGAGGACTAAAATGTATATATGGGAACTTGCCTTTGTCTCTTTACATTACAGTTGAATTTTGGGGAAAAGGTAGACATGATGTGATGACACTGTTTGTACTTTGTGGATCTGCACAGGAAGGCAATAGTTGGGATCATGAGAACAGGCGGTCTGAGTTCATTGTATGCTGGGTGGGGTGCGGTACTTTGTAGAAATGTTCCACACTCTATCATAAAGGTGGTCATTTTTTCTATCGTTCGGGTTTTATGTATTGGCTTCTTATGTTTATTTCTTTAATTTTGATTCTTCTTTTCAACAGCCTTCTTCTTTGGCTAGCTTGTCTCATTAATATTTGCACTATTTGCAGTTCTATACGTATGAGAACTTGAAGAAATTGACGTCATCTTCACCAGAAACAAATACTGATTCTAATACATTGCAGACGGTTTGTTTCTCCCTTTTCAGCAACATTTTTCTCACTATTGAAATCTCGGCCTTCTGGCATAGTATTTGTTTTAATTCTGTGACTACTGAAGCAGCTCGGATAAGCTGCATCATTTCCTCTAAAATGAGTTGAGTTGTCATATTCCATGTGCATATATATGCTTAGTTGTTTTCTGCTCTTACAGTTGATTTGTGGGGGATTGGCTGGATCCACTGCTGCCCTTTTTACCACTCCTTTTGATGTGGTGAAGACAAGGTTACAAACGCAGGTTCTAACAATTTTTTATTATATTCCTCTTTTTGGTTCTAGTTTTGCATGTTGGAATGGTATCTGAATAATCATCCTGGAGAATTATGAAAATAGCACTGTGTAGCAAGACATAATTGTGATCACTTGAATCACAAATAATAAGTTCTAGCAGATATTAGGGGGATGACATGAATCACACACAAATAATAAGTTCTAGCAGATATGAGTGGGATGACCATTTCCGTCTTGTTAGATTGGAATGAGAATGTGGGAATGGAATAGTGGCAATAACCACTTTGCACACAGCATTATATCCTAACTAAAAGCATTTCAATTTGTTAACCCCTGAACTAGGCCTTAGGTCTTGTTTGGTTTTAAATCTTTGTTCCATATTTTATTTCTCATTTAACAATTAACATGGTTATTAGTTTGGATATATATATTTAACTATGCCGGTGTGCTGCAGATTCCTGGATCCATTCGCCGGTATGATGGTGTGCTTAATACCCTCATAAGCATAGGAAAACATGAAGGTTTGAAGGGTCTTTACAGGTAAGTTGGCTAAGTAGCTGTAGTTTACTAAAAGCTCTAACTTGTTCGGCTAATCTCATTTGATTTGTCAATTTGAAAAAACGCCCAAATGCAATCTAGTTTGGTGTGAACGGTTCATTGATTGCCTTCTGGGATCTGAAAACCATCAAAGGGAAGCGGCTTATTGCCAGTCTTCCATTGTCTTTTCGACGATCTTCCATGGATTTCTTCGAAGCCATCCTTAGCATTTGAAAAATGTGTTGTATTTGATCTTGCATAGTTGTGATTTACGAATGCTTTTTAATCTTCCGGATTACAATATAATTGCTACATTTTCTGATGAAAAGGGAAAGATTTTCAATGCCTAATTTCCTAGTCAGTTCTTAATTCATTGATTATACGCAACTGAATACTGCAAATGTTACTATGAGTAGACATGAATTTTAACCTTGTCTATATGATTCAGCAGTTCATAGTTTAAGTATTAGGAATATCTGATTATTACTAGTACCACTTATGTTCCCCTTTTTTCTCTATCATGATCAGGGGCTTAATACCGAGATTGTTCATGTACCTTTCTCAAGGAGCAATCTTCTTTGGTTCGTATGAATCATTCAAGAGGTTATTGTCTTTGGAGGTGCCACATCTTAATGCTGAAACAACCAAACATTTACAGACTCTAGACGATGAGGCTCCGTAGAAAGAAAAAAACCATTCTATGTTTGCGGAGCGAATACACTTGTTGCTGCAACTACATATGCAACATGCAATTTGAGAGTTGTTAGAATCAACATCAACAAACGAGGATCGGGTCCAACATTAAGAGGAATGACAAACTATAGAAGCATTAGTCTGAGAGCAGAAATAAATTTTTTCTTGTATGCTGAAGAGTAAAAGTAATACAAGGAGCTCTTTGGCCGTTCTTGAATAAACAAGAGAAATCATGAAAAAAGTATCTTGCTATAGACTAGGGTTGGATAATAGAAGCCATCAATTGTCGGGGACGCATGAATGGGTAAATATGAGATGAAGCATCATTCATTATTGATAGTTCTTGTCTTCTTGATGTCCATTTTGCTATGAATGTAGTTTTAGTTTTTGAGGTCTCATGGAGTGTGTTTTTCTTGGGTTTCACTCTATTTAATGTTAATCATATAACCAATATAAATTATTGGTGTAGATTACTCAGCTTTTGTACCATGTTGCATTCAAAAGATTATTTGCTAGGGTATGCCCCCTTCTCAGCTTTTGCAAATTGTACTTATTATGCGTATGTTTAGAGTCAGCACCACTAGAAAAGCAGCAATACACGGCCCCTCTTTTGTGACAGCAAACTCGCCTGTCATCCATAATTATATCAATTATGATGGGAAATTAGCGCTGCCATGTGAAGGGTGTTGGATATGTTAATTTACCAGACCCCAATTTTTCCCCACCCCTGCCAGCAGAGAAGTTTATCCCTGTTTTGGAATGGCGGTTGTGAATGGATCTAGGGCATCTACATAAACCTCTTTCCGGCATCTCTGTTGTCCTCCCTCTCACGGATAGACCTAGCGCTTCTCCATCAACCAGGTAATCTCATTCTATCTCTCCATCTCTCGCTCTTAATTTTCACTGCAGATTGTTCCCTAGCTATACATACATATGCATAAGATTCATATATAGATCTGCGTTTGTGAAATTGGGGAATGTAGTATGCGTCTAGGGTTGAATTAGATGTTAATTTGACAGATCTAGGGTCTTTCTATGTTCTCGTCCTTGTGGTGGTGTGGTGCCTTCAAAGTCCGCCGAGATAGTGGTGCTAGGTGGCGAGGGCAGAGGAGGTCAGGAGGCTTGTGGGGATGGAAGAGGAGACAGCTAAGGTAGATTCCGAGGTCTCCGTCTATGTGGCAGCTCTCTATACGAGGCCGATATAGTTTGATATAAGGTCGATATAGTTCCATACAGGACTGATACAACCAGATTCAAGGCCGGTGTGTTTCACCCCACCACTACGGGGTGTGCTAAGTACAAAGCTGTTTGATACTTGTATGCTCATTTATCTTTCATGTGCGTCGAATTGTTAATTTTGGTATGTAGTTTTCAAATTGTTGGATTCTTTAATTATTGTGTTCATCTATTTATCTAAATGATTTTAGGATTCTTTAATTCCTTCTTTTTGCTTCATCTAGTAAGATTCTAGGATGGGTTTGTGTCAAGTTATGTTGTTGGTGTTAATCAGACTTGAAACTTTGAGGTAGAAATATGTTCATCTTTCACGCATTTGTTTTTAATTGGACTTGGCTTTGTATATTTATATGGAGATGGCATATATGATTTGATGCACATATTTTTTGCATATTTGTTCTGTTTTGCTTTGTTTCGCTTTTGTCGGAGTCCTTTACCTGGCACGACATTTTGTGATGTTTTGTAAGCTGGTTACCTTTTTCCTTTCATTATGCTTAGTACTGCCCTCATCTCTGCATCAATAGCAGGATCATGGTTGCTACCATGGTTCTTAGGGTCTATTTGTGTGTTAGTTTTGCCTGGTGTTGTAGCTTATTATGGTTTTTGTATTAAAGGAAAGCGATTTGTAGCTTGTTATGCTTTTTTCATGGAATATTTGTACAAATGATGAACTATTATAGCTGTCTCACCATCAATTGTGCTGAATTTTTAGGATGATGCTGATGAAATAACGTGGCACACCTATAAGGTCAGCTTACAGAAAAGCGGGAAAAAACTTGCGAGAAAGTTCTTAAAAGGCTTGAGAAGGCAAGTGTCATGATATTCTTCTGTTATATCATTGTGCATTGTTGGTCTTTTACAGTTACCTGAGTCCTTAACTTGCATTTCATATAATAAAGCAGATAAGGTATGTGTGTTTAGTACTCGTGTATGTTGCAAAGAAAAACAAAATGACTGGGTAAAGATTGTAGAGTGCAATTTTTTTGCATATGGCCTCTGTAACTCTTATCTGTTTTTCAGGTAAAATATACCCTTTTGTCGAGAAAGAAGCAATTAGAGCGAACGAGGTATATCACTCAAACCACAGGATAAAGAAGTTGTAGTTTGTGAATTTACAGTACAAACCATCTGGCGGAGGTTGGAAAACGGTATGTGAAAATGAGGTTGTGTCTACAAAGGCGATAAAAAATTAGAAATCGGATGAGAAGTAGGGAACTTACTACGAGACTGTGACCGGGCGGTGGTGAGCGCATCCGGGAGGGTCGGGCAAAGGTAGTCATGTAGGTGTCCGGGACGAATAATCTCGCATTACGGATAGCGAGGACTCGGGGTAGTGTGTTGGTTGAAAGGGTTATCGGGTAAGTCGGGTAGGGCCAGTGTGATGGCTGGGGCGGGTATAGAGGTGACTCGGGTAGGGGTTTGTGCTGGTTGTGTGTTGTTGGGCTGGCAAGAGGAATTGGGGTGGTGTTGATCCGGTTGGGTTGGGATATGGAGGGTTTGGTCCGAAGGGTTGGCCTGTTCTGGGGGTGTGTTTGTTGTAATTGGGTTTGCAGGCAAGCTGGGCTGCATATGGGTTGGGCTAGGCTAGGTAGGGGACTGTGAGTGGTGTTGTATTGGGAGTTCGGGTGGATTGTTTATGTGGGTCGAAATTTGGTGGTGAGTTTGGGATATAGTTTTGGGCTGAGGTATTTTGATTGGAATTGTTGTTTTGTTGGGCTAGGGGTGTAGTGGAATAATGTGGTAGTTGGGTAACAGGGTTAGCATTTTGTCGGGTGGTTTGGTAGGAAAAATTTGTTCATAAGAAGTGACGTCTCGTGAGATGACAAATATTTGTGTGGTGAGATCAAATACGCGTTAGGCACTATGGTTGGTGGGGTAACCGAGGAAAATGCATAGATTGACCCGTGGTTGAAATTTATCCCATCTTTCTTTTAAAGTTTGTGTATAACATAAACAACCGAGGACTCTTAAATGCTTGTAAGAAGGTGATTTGTTAAAAATTCGTTCAAAAGGAGAGACATATTTTAACTTTTAACAAATGAATAGGTGTATGATTAATTAAATATACGGCGGCGAGTATGCATTCTCCCCAAAATTGTAGGAGGAGATTTACATGGAAAAGTAAACACCGTGATGCATTGAGGATGTGTTGATGTTTATGTTCCGCAACACCATTTTGGTGTGGTGTTCCGTGACAAGTGAGTTCACGTAAGACACCTTTTTGTGTAAAAAAGTTTTGAGTGGGTCCACTAGTAAATTACATGCCATTGTCGGTGTGGACATGTAATATGCTACTATTGAATTGCGTAGAAATCATATTAAAAAACATTTCAAGGTTATATAAGGTTTTCGACTTATATCGCATTAAATAGATCCATGTCATGCGAGAAAATTCATCTACTATAGTGAGAAAATAATGAGCACCAGTAGAAGAAGGTACATTGTATTGTCCCCGAATATCAACATAAATACGATTAAATTTAAACATGCTCATAATAGGTAAAGTTTGAAATGACAAATGGGAATCTTTCCCATTTTCACAAGTATCACAAAGATGAGCTTTATTCGGAATTGAACTGAAGGACGGGAAAGATGGGTGACCTAAGCGTTGATGCCACAGGGAATAGGAGGGTGGGCTAGCACTATGAAGGATGGTAGGTAGATGTTGGTTGAAGGTGTAAAGGTTGCTATGGTGCTTACCAACCCCAATCATTGTCCACATCGTAAGATCCTGAAAAACACAAAAGGGGAAAAAAGAACAACACAATTAAGATCACGACATAATTAACTGATAGATAATAAGTTAAATGGAATTGGGGGACATGGAGAATGTTAATAAGAGTAATAGTAGAGGAGAGTGTAAAAGAACCAATACCGGTTACCTAGGAATCCTAACAAAAGGTGGGTAAGAAATTTTAGACGAAAAAGAAAGAGGTAAAAAAACACATGTGAAATAAAGCTCCAGTGTCAATAATCCAAGAAGTAGCACGAGAAGAATTTTACCAACTATGTTAGCAGCGGGTGTTGCGTCAAAATCACTTATCTGACAATTTTGTTCAATAGTCAAGCCATTAGTAATACTTATAGAGGATGATGCGTGGGAAGCAGTGGCGGATTCCATTGATAAATTACACGACCCTTTGTACCAATCTGGGAAACCATGTACGTAGAAACATTCATTCTTAAGATGGCTCTTGGTGTTACAATGTTCACAAAAACAAGTATCATTTTCTTTGGACTGAGTAGGTCGATGGTTGGCCGAGTGAGCAAGGGTTTGGCTTTGGGGCTGGACTGAAAATGGGACGATTGGCCTGACTGAAGTAGACCAGTCCGCTGATGGTAGGATGGGTTGGCCAGTGGGCTAGTTATTGAGCTGATTGGGGTGGGAAGCAGCAAAAGTTGCTAGGTTGTCCGGGACTTGTAGGGTGATGTTGCGAGTATTTTCTTCTTCGGATAAGATACTATGCACCTTAGAAACATCCGGGAGGTAATGTTACTTCAAACAGGAGCAAAACTTGGATTTAATCCCATCAAGAAGGTGAAAAACCGTTCGATGGTTTGAATTTTGTTGTAGGACCGAATGGGGTCATTTGGATTAAGATGTTGTTGGAGGCTAAGTTCATCTTATAACTCTTTATGGGTGTTGAAGTACTCAGTTATTGGTTGAGTGCCTTGTTGTAGACAGGCGAGGTCTTGTTTGATGTGATAATTCGAGTTCTGAACCGTGGTGGTAAAACGGTGGTCTAATTCTGACCAAAGATCGGCCGAAGTCTCACAATAGTCGAGACTTGATACAAGAGAAGGTTCAATACAATTAAGACCAATATTTTAGAACCAATTCACAAAATCAATTTAAATGTTCATAAAACCAATTCAAATGTTTAGAAAACACTTCAAATGTTTATAAACCACAATATAAATAACAATTGCAATTTAGAAACCCTAATCCCAATTGATCAAAATGGTTCTAATTGATTTGAAGAAAAAATTACTACAAAATATTTATCAAATATATTATATGTATTTATATAGATTCAATCAATATACTAATAATAACAATGATATATATGAACTTATACATATCATACTCATATATGTATTTTTAAAAAAAATTTATTTAATATTTTGGGTTTTGGATTTTTTCAGATTTTCAAAAAATAAATCCGAACCCGAACCCGAAATTTCAGAAAATTCAAAATTTTTTAAAATTAAAAACCCGAACTTTGAGTAAAACAGATTTCGGGTTACCCGAACCTATGCATACCCCTAGATTATGGTGTGAATAGGTAGAGTATATATTCTTGGAGTTGAGAAATTACGTATTTTGGTTATAATTTTTAAGCTCAATTTTTTTTATTTTTTAACTTAAAAATTGGATCGTATTTAGTTGTAGAGTTTAGAACAACTTTTCAATTTTTTTATTTAGTAGTAGAGTTGTTTTTTTTTAATTAGAGAGAAGTTTCACATCATATTTTTTTAATTAGAGAGAAGTTTCATATCTTATTAAAGAGATCCATTCTCATCCCTTATTCAATATAATTTCTCTCTTTAGAGTTTTTACTCTTATTTTCTAAGAAATCTATCTCGTCCCTAGTATCCTTAGTACGATAACTAGCACAACGTCCGTCATACACGATAGCTACCTCGCTTCAACAGCAGCCTTCTCTGCATCAAGTGGTACTAGAGCAAGGCTTTCCCTTCTTAACAATGTTGCCAATAGTGACAGAGTCCAGCAGTTGCCTTGGAGGAGATCGAGGATTTGAAGCTTTGTGCCAAGCTTTCAAAGGACTTCAGAAGCAATCAATGGAGATTCAGCAGCAGTCAGCACAACATTTTCAAATTATCATGGAGATAATTGTCAACCTAACTCCTGAGCGTGTAGTAGCATGTGAGAGATGCAGAGGCAACAACTATGTTTGTGGCTCTCTTCCTGATCAAGTAAGGGTACTCCAATATTCAGTCTACAATAAAGACAATGTCAATGGTGAGATTGAACAAGACATCAACAACATGAGGATGGAGCTACCAATGTTTAATGAGTTGATGGAAACAAGTGAAGTTCAAGAAGAGTCTGAATCAGTATCGGAAGTGAATGAGATGAAACAAGAGGTTTCAAAACTTTCTCCTAGTGATATGGATTTAGTTGATGTCACTCAAAGAGAAGACAGTTCCTTTTCAAGACTCTAGGAGAATATCTTAAAGCCTTTATCTGATTTTGAAGATCCATACTCGGCGGACTTCTTTGAAGGAGAGTGGTGTTTGAATAAAAAAAAAGTTAGAAAAGTATACTTCAAGCTTTGGATAAATTATGATGATCCTTCTTGGGGGGATACTACTACAAAGTGTGTGGAAAATGAATATGTTTTTTTAATGCTTGTGAATGATAAATCAAAATGCTATGAAGAGCATGAGCTAGAATAGATTTTCTCAATGGGATCTTTGGTTAAATTTAGTGATTTGTATTGGGAAAGATTGATTGGTTTGCCATGGGACTCTTCAGGTCCAAGACAGAAAATACATGCTTGGTGGTATAATCTATGTTACCGAAATAACTAATATCCTAACGAACTGCGAATTAGCACGCACGTTCCGAAATGTGGTACACCTCTGTACCAAATTGCCAAATTTAGCGATTCAAGGCAATCGGAGACTTTTGCACTCTAAAGTTTGTTTCCGGAGAGAAATCTAATATAGACAAGTAAAATATTGATGTTTTAGCTTCAAGTTTGAAAATATTAAATTTCATATTTCAAAAAAATTACAAAAGTTTAAGCTAGGTTTAACTAGATTAATATGGCGGCCTCATATATGTTAAGGCAACCTATAGAATGTTACTCCTATCGTACCGTGTTTTACAATATGTAGCGTACCACGTTTCCGTTTTGGTTCCACGTTCCGGAGTGATCCACGTTCCGGTTAACATAGGGTCTAATAAAAAAGTGAAGTTCAAGTTGATTTCTTGGGCTGAAGTCATGCATGATCAAGACTTGTGGGCTCGAATGTTTGATCTCCCAAAACTCAAGAATAGGACATCAGGGTGGAGTTCATTGATTGGTTGCGCTAGAAATCGTGGCAAAGAAAAAATTTGAGGACGAGTTTTTTTTGTTTTTTTCCCCTTAGAAGGAGAGGAGTCTGATGTAAGACAACTTTTCAATTTTTTAATTTAGTTGTAAAGTTGTTTCTTTCAGTTTTTTTTGCTTTGTTCAACATCAAATAATAAAGTGGAGGTCAGTGTTGTTAAAAACTCTAGGCGCCATGTAGGCGCCAAGACTCGTTATTGCCTGAGGCACCAGGCGCCAAGACTCCTTATTGTCTGAGGTAGCAGGCACCGGCTAAGGCGCTCACTCGAGTGAAGCATGGCGCTAATTAATTTTTTAACAGAATTGCGATCTCAATTAGTTCTTAACTTGTTGTGTATTAGGAAGTATACACTTTTGTTATAGGTTCGAAAAATTGGTGGTATCGTCTTGATATATTATAAGTAGCTTTATCATATAGTTTACACTAGTGATAACATCCTTGATAAGTATTAATGGCCATTATAATATGCCACATCATAAAAATCACATAAGTACAAAGATAGATCAAAGAAACAAAAAAATAGCTCGATGTGAGTGAGGCGCTCACCTCAGTGCCTTAAGCGCTAGTGCTTTAGCTCAAGGCGCTTGCCTCGGCGCACCTTAGTAACGTCGCTCTTCTAAACCAATACGAGGCGCCTTAGCCTAGCCTCACCTTGCCCGAGAGCCCAAGCAAGCGCCTGGAGAGCGCTTGATAACACTAGTGAGTGTAGGAGATATCCACAGGTATAAATAGGTTAGGAAATATCATAGTAAGATTTGTCCCACATCGGATATTTTTAGTTAGAAACAAGTTTCATTTCTTATAAAAGAGATTCATTGTATTTATTGTTACTCATCTCTTATTCAATATAATTACTCTCTTTAGAGTTTTTACTCTTATTTTCTTGTGAATTCAAGAAGTCTATCTCGTCCCTAGTGCGATAAATAGCCCAACGTCTGTAGCACGATAGCTACCCCACTTCAAAAGCAGCCCAGGCTGCATGTGGCCTAAATAAATTGGACTTTAAACTAGATTTTTATGTAGCTTTTGTTAATGGATAGAAAAAACTAGCTATTTTTTTATGAACTCAAAAAATTACTTTTTTGTTTAAAAGCTGCAGCCAAACAAATCCTGAGACTTGTTAGGGAAATTCACATAATTCTAAATTTTTGGGGTTTTCGTGAAAATTGGGGTCTGTAATGGGGAATATGATAAGGGCAATCACACTGGTGCTACTGAATGAACTCTTGTCGTAAATTTTAGAGATTAAATTCAGTCATAAATTTTAGAGATTAAGTTCAGGGAACCTCCCATTGGTGCTGCAGCTATCCCCGAATTACGGAGCTATTGTTCATCCAAGTTTTATTTTTCAGTTTAGGGGTTCTGGTGTGGGGCCATGGGCATTCTCCATATTTCAGCCACTACTTTAAAGCTTGAGGTATGGATGTAGAAACTTGGTGACTGAAAAGAGCTAACCTATTTGAAGTTCCCTTAGCTTAAGGAATAAATGATAGCCACTGCATTTCTTTTTTATAATTGATTATGGTTGCATTGACAATAAATTTTAAGTTAGTGATTATGTGGAGATTTTCTTGATGATTCTATTTATTTGGTGATGTTGACTTTTGGGGGTTTAAGGAATCGACGATCGGAGCCGCGTTCTTCTCGCAGAGACTCGCGGTGAATGACGCCACAGTGAAGTTCGAGATCTGGGACACGGCTGGGCAAGAGAGGTACCATAGCCTAGCCCCTATGTACTATAGGAGCGCTGCTGCTGCTATCATTGTATATGACATCACTAGCATGGTTAGACTACATTCATCATGCCCGATGATTTGGTTACATATTTGAGAATTTATGTCTCTGCATGATAATTCAAATGCAGGAACACATTTGTTGAGTTACACGGTTAAATTTTCATCCACTTGGCAAGCTAAACTAGGAGTGTCCGCATTATTTTTTGTTGTGGGAAAATGACTATATTTTTGTTTCTTTGTACGGAATATATACCCTATCATGTGTGATATTTACTGAATTTAAGGTGGGGCATGCAATCCTTGGTCTTGGTTCAGCCCCATGCATCCACGGCACTTCCACCAGCTGTGGATACAAAATATATCATATATCCTTTCTTAGATGGTTCTGAAGTTGATAGGTCTTTATATGTATTTACAAGTAGACATCATTATTTGGGTCTCAGAATGCAGATGAACTTTGTGCAGAATTGTCTTAATGTGATGAAATGCCCTCGCTATTTTTTTTTATTTGGTTGTTCTCACTTGTTTAGAATCTTGACTGTCCTTGAGTGGAACGAGAAGATATCTACTTAGTAGCATATTGTTTGGTTTCAAGTTAGCGTAGTAGGTGGATATTACTAAATTCGACACGCTAGGAAACATGATCATGCAAAACTTTGTACCCTGTTCATGCCTGATAGGTATCGGCACCTCGAATGATGTGTCAGTCATTTCACATGGCCTTTTTCCTGAATGTAAGGTGGATTAGCTTGAAGTTGAAAGGCATTGTAACTTGTAAAAATTACAATAGATATTTTAAGTTGTATTTAAATGTGTTTTGGTATGGCTAAATTATTGACTACATGGTGTTTTTATGCTGAACTATTAACAGCTCTTATTTACATGTCTTTTACCAATAAAATACATATTTTTGTGCGTTATATTTTCATGCCCTTGTGCCCGTGTAACCATTTTTTCACAATTAATGTGACCGCTTTCCATACATGTCCACATGTTGTCTACCTGCTTCTCAGCTAGTTTGTGAACTGTCAACTTGGTTGCCTTTGTGGGTTTTGAACGCTTTGCATCTTATTTGAGACTTGAGAGGACCAAGTTGATGGTGATGTCTTTGAGAGCTCAACAGTATGATCTCACTGTGATTCATATCATCTTGCAAACTTCTGCGTACCAACCCCTTCCCATTTCTTTTTTCTTTTCTTTTCTCTTTTTTTAATTTTCTGATGTAATTTCTCCGGTCTGTGGATTGATTAGGATTCATTTGAGCGAGCCAAGAAGTGGGTGCAAGAACTTCGGAAGCAAGGTAGTTTGAAATGCTTGAATTTAGATACATGAGTGAAGTGGCGTATGTGCTGGTTTTGCTTTTTGTTGGCATAAAATCTAATCAACTGCTTGGTATTCCTGAAAAGATTGTGTTCCTAAGGAGAGTAAAAAGGGGGAAATCGAAACACTTAACAGAATGAAAATAAAAAAAACAATTTTTTTCTGCAAAGAGAAAAATCTCTGCATATGTTAATTCATAAAAGATACATGTGTATTTTCCATACTTTTTCTAAAATACCTTGAACTTTTTCGCTAGGCTCACGTCTTCTTTGTCTAATATTAATACTTTTACATGGAATTTGTTATAGGCAATCCGAATATGGTGGTGGCTCTTGCTGGTAATAAAGCTGATTTGGAAGACAAGAGGAAAGTGACTGCAGAAGTAAGTATGTCATCCCTTAGTGTCTGTCTCACTCACACATACAATGCCTGTGTTTTCCTCAGAGTGCAAACTTATGCGAACTAGTGTACTGGAAGTTCAAGGGATCGCAGCGTGTAGAATGAGTCTCAAACAACTTTATCTTGTCCTAATTTGTTGTCTATTTCCTTTCTACCTTTCTTCATCCGTAAATATGTATCCGTCATTGTTTCACCTACACTTTATCTTTTTGGATGATTTTATACATGGTATACATTTGTTGATTTGCTAAAGGGTTTATGTCATCTTAAATTAGGGATGAGTTTGCGTGTCTCTGATGTACTGGTCAAACTTGCGTATTTTACTTCCCAATAAATAAATTCATTGATTTCTTGTCATCTCATGTTGAAGATTGAAACTCTTCTTTTAAATATGACTATGCAGTTATATGGGTGGGATGAAAGTTTTGGGATTCTTCGTATTTCATAAGCTTTGTCCTCAATATTTCCAGGATAGGGAAAACTGTTTTGTCCATGCAACGGGAAATATAAAACCTTTCTATCTATGCAAGAGGGTATATAAACCTTGGAATTTAGGATATTTTAGTAGGAAGTCATTGAGTTTTTTGGACTTGTATATCTTCCGAATTTAGTCATTCAGTTAATGTATAATGGATTAGTTACTACATATATTGATACACAATGTTTATCATGGCATCAATGGTCACTTTCTTCCATCATCAGTGGACATGGTTCTTGGCTCTTTGTCATTCCATGGGGTCTGTTAACTTTGATCGATTTTTTATTTGCTTTGTTACAATTTTTTCTCTGATAAATGACTCTGCAGGAGGCGCGTGCCTATGCCGAGGAAAATGGTCTCTTCTTCATGGAGACATCTGCCAAAACTGCTACCAATGTGAATGACATATTTTGTGAAATAGGTATTATTGTAGTCCCCATTCTTTGCTTATTTGGGTTATCTTTTTTATGAACCACAAATTCTAGAACTATATTCATGAAATTTTGGAATTTTGGAACTATATTCCTGAATGAAATGTTGGAAATTTGTGGTGATCCTTGGTTTAAGCTCCAGTTTCAAGTCATTACTCAATTTTTTAGAATATTTCCCAATTCTTCTAATTCTGTCTGTTGCTAATAATAGTCTTAGTCCATTCTTCCGTTTGCTAGTTGCCATCTTTTTGTGCTCTCATCATGACTCCATTAAGGGCAGATCTTGCTTTTCTGTCCTGTTAGCAAGAAAGTTGCATAGAATTTTCCTTTAGGAAAGGATTACAATGATCGTTGCTTGAGTGCGGTGCTTTTATGTGGGTGTAGTCTATTTCAGGGGCAGCCTTGTAAACTCAGCTGAAATTAAAAGGCATATCATTCATTTCTCATTAGTTTTCTATACTTGGTGAGGTTACTTTTCCTACTTTCCCCTCTTCAAACGCTTCTATTTCTCTCTGTGAATGGAATATGACAAAGCTAGGCAGTAGAGCCTTAACAACAAAAATGTTATGACAAATGAAGATCCACGGTGGAATAAACTCCAGTAGTCCTTTTAGGACCTCTGCTTTTAGTTCTTAGCAAATTGTAGTAAATCAAAATTACCATTACCTTTATGTTTTGGAAGTTTCTCATAGTTGAGACTCAATATTATGACGATGAATTCATTATCTTTGCTACCTTCAAGTCCTACTGGGTGTAGACTCCGTAATTTTCCTTATAGTCAATAGAGAGCCCAATATTGCATTTCAGCAATTAAGTACCAAACTAAAGAGAATTTCGTAGTGATCGAATTGTTTAAGCTATAGGTTGGAATTCTAAAGAAAGAAGCTCTCTCTCTATGCAATAAATTCTAGAAATGAAGTGTGATTCCCCAAACACTGCAGGTTACAATGTACTTAGGGCTTTTCATTATACCAGCATTTTTTTGGGTCTACCTGTGGACCCACTAGGTATAGGGCCTACCGGGTATAATGAACACCCCTACTTATAGGCAAATTAGGTAGGAAAGTAAGATGGTGGAGCTCCATGATATCACCTGACAGAATTCTGCTCCTGACCTCCTTCCTTTCTGGTGCTGCTTTCCTTGTCGGTCTCCTTTGAATAAGCAACTGCCATGTGTACCCGTCTGGTATCCTCATCCGCTCTGAATGCGACTTGTTCTTGATAAGTAATTTTTTCTATTGCCATACTGTTAGTTTGGCATTGCCTTCTTCAGAAGAAACTAGTCAGATTGCACTGTGTGTCTGTGCATTTAAAGTGCTCTTTAATTTTGATGTTCTAATTTTATGTTGCTGATTACGCCGCCTTCAGTTGATGTCTAGCCCCCAGCCCCCTCAACTCTCTCTCTCTCACTTCCCTTTTTTCTTTTTGAATAGCTAAGAAGTTGCCTAGAGCTCAGCCAGCTCAGAATCCAGCAGGAATGGTTCTAGTGGACAGACCAGCTTATGGATCTCGAACTGCATCTTGCTGTGCCTAAGAGAAGTTTTACGTCCATGGTACTTTTTCTTTCACCACTAGATTATGTTCCTTTGACTGAGCATTATATGGAAATGTTCCACACTACAACATTTGACCCAAGTTTGTATCTGCTTGCACACTCAGTACATTGCAAAAATTGGTCAATTTTGTTTGCTGGTAGATCTTTATGGTGTTGATCAAGCAATATTTTATGTGAGTTGGACTTCCGAGTCTTTCTACATGTTTTTCTTTACTTATGTTGGAATTGGGTCGGGAGTTGGTTGTGTCTGTTTGACTTCCTCCGGAAATCCTAGCTCACGACTTTTTGCTTCTGCAAAAGTATCGGGTTTACAATAATCTTTATCAGATTGTTAATCTGTCAGTGGAACCATCTGGTATACTTCTGCTAGCTACGACCACATTCCTGGTTAAATTTCATTCGAAGGTCCAAATTTTTCTGGTTTCAGGTTTTAACTCAGTTGCAATATTTTTGCTTGTTTTTTTCCAGGAAATTGCTCAGGAACAACCGTAATGTGGTGTGTGTATTTCAGAAAGCTTCGCTTCACTACTGTATTGCATTGTAAATGTTTAAATTCTCTGTGAACCGAAATTCAGTAGATTAATACAGAAAGATTGCCAGATATTCATTTCGTTTATGTAACACCCAGCTCTTACTCTTTTTTATTTATTTATTTAATTTTTTGGAGTGGCGAACTGCAGAACGTCATTTGTTGATAGAACGGAGAACATGGTAGAGTTCAGATCATGCACGAAACCAACTATAAATACAGTAGCAGCCTTGCCTGTCTCCCTTGAGCCAGTAGTCATCTTTGGTTTTAGTTTTTGTTTCATCGTCTTTGTAAACTTTGTTTCTTATGTTTTTGCTTTGGGATTGTAGATGGCTGGGAGTATTGCTGATGTTGTCTTGCCTTTTTGGTATCTTGATTATCCCAATAAAATAAAATAAAATAATAATAAAATGAAATGGAATTCAAGTATCTCTCTCGTGCATAACCATGTTGGGGGGCGCCAATGTCTTTTCCAAAGATAAAAGTAACTTACCCTCGCACAGGTTTTAATGGGGATGACTTATTATTTATTTGTCATTTGATTATTATAATTGTTTCATGTTCAATCTTACCTAAAATTGATATCAGTGGTATTTAAAATTCTAATTTGAATTTCTATAGTTTAGGGATATGCGCAATTTCATTGCAACTTATGGATTGCCGGTTTGTCCCTTTGAAAATCCCTCTAGAAACGGGGGTAAAATTGTATACATTAAACCTTTCTAGATCCTGCAATGCAGGTGCTTTATGCATTGGGTCAACCACCCTCGTATGGGTTTTCATTTTTAGACATGGTTAATGTTGAAAGCGGCGAGCACAATCATAATGCCGCCCATCCCACAAAAATGAACAACCTAGATTTGGACGAATTATCATGGTGCAATTTTTTAATTTTTTGGCAAAATTTAGACTTTATTTTTAACGCAGAGGTTGCAAATTTTTTAGTGTTTGCCTCAACTAATTGTTTCTGCATGAAACGTTGCACCATGGTCGAAATGCTATTGTTTCGTGAAACACTCCAAAGAATTTAGAGATCAAAATTTAGAAAGGAAATGAATCAATAGAGTTTCTTTGAGGGAATTCTTTCCTCCAAAATGTATGAATACAATCTAATATTCTTCAATTATTCAATCACCTTTTATATACGCATTTCTAACTACCTCTATTGATACAACTAATTTGGCAACTGATTTTGTAACTGATTACAACTAATCGTGTAACTAATTTTCCCTCTCAAATGCAAGTACGGCTATGGGACTAAACTTGGACTTATCTGGACCAGGCCCAATTGGATCTAACTCGATGATGATTGGACCAAGTAGTTGGGTTCTCCATGTTTAACCCAGCTGGTAGTGGGCTTGAAAGGAATCTGGTCCAGTTGCAATGATGAGTTGACCCAGCATTTGACCCATATGTGTGAGTGATCACACTCTGGTCTCGTGCTACACAGTTGGCTCTCACTTGCACAGTATCTGCCATGTTGTTCTCCTCATTACCCTTAGATCCTAAAGTGAACGGTCCAAATTGAGCCACCCTTTCAAACTCAAACTTGGTTGTCGTAGGGCCATGTGTCTCTTCTCAACACCACCCTTATGTTTTGGAGTTTGTTATTCATCTTTATATCTGTTCTACTTCATCCAGACACTTTTACTATCTCCCTCACTAAAAACACGAGATCCTTGTAATTGATTTATCTGAGCTAAAATAGAGTTGTTACAATCCCCCCCCCGGGCGAAAAATAACCTTGTCTGGAAGGTTAGGGAGGTCTCGTCGTAGTTGGTACAGATGTTCCCAAGTAGCTTCAGTTGTTGTAGTTGTACCTATTATATCCCCGGAATCCAAAGACCCCGGGCACATGAGATTTTAAAAAAATATATTATATAATTTTACACATGGCCATAGCTAAAACTACCCACAATGCTACCACCGACACAATGCGTAACATGATATAACAAACTTGGAAGTTAACATATATTACTAATAGAGGATTTTACAAAAGTACATGCCTTGGTATATAGAAATCGGTTGGTGAAAATGACTAGTCAAGTTACAAAATAGACAACCTTATAACATAATCACAATGCTACCAATGAGAAGATGCAACTTAAACTCCGCCAGGGAGTCTTTTTGTCTAATGCTCTAATCCATGACTGCTTACGTGGCTCCTTACATGCCTGTATTGCCTTTCTTTTTATCTGCCAGTTAATAAACAAAAGATAGAAAGAATTAGTTTACGAGAAGTATTCCAAATGATAAGTAGCGTATGAACAAGACAATCATATACAAGCTTTAATCTAGACAAGAAAAACCTTCATGTAATACTTCCCTTTACAACTACATTATACCATCTAGTTTGTCATTCCTTACAGTCAACATACTTAAGCTACATACTCCCTTGAGCCTCTTATCCAAATACACATTCCACACAAAGAACCCACGTTTTCGAGCCAACGTGCTTGAAAATTAATGCAAACAAATTATTAGGATATTAGTCTTGATATTTAAGATTTTCTTCCTTAATTTGGATACCCAATGTGGAGCTCATATCTATTAAGTCGACACTTAAAATACCCATCGTGGTGCGATCAACATATAAACACTCCTTCTTAGGAACCTAACATGGTTACTGAAGTTCGACCAACGTGTCACCCTCAAGTTTACCTTGGGAACCCAATGTGACTACCAAAGTATGACTAACATGTCACTCTTACCTTTACTTTGGGAATCCAACGTGGCTACCAAAGTATGACCAATATATCACTCTCACCTTTACTTTGGGAACCCAACGTGGCTGCCCAAGTACAACCAACGTGTCACTCTCACCCTTACTTTGGGAACCTAAAGTAGCTGCCCAAGTATGACCAACGTGCCACTCTCACCTTCATGAAAACTCTAGGACGCGACATCACACACTAAATTCTTTACACATCAACTAAATGACTGCCAACATCATACAAATCTTTCAACACGAAGTTGCTCACGTGGATCTCTACTTGTCATTTCTCAATACCTACCCAATTTCTCCCCTTTCAAACAATGCACAAATAGTTCGGCCGAAATCATACAATTTCCCATAATTCGGCTTCTTATAGTTTCATGCAAATTTCATATTTCTTTTAATGTAGCTCACACCATGTCCACACATGCATATTACTTTCCTACACTTTTTCACACAAGTAATTTTATCACTTGCCAATTTTTCATAAAACATTCATATTGGTAATATAACAACCTAGGGGTTGTTATTAATTTATATTGCGATTTGAATTATTTTTATTATTATTATTTTATTATTATTCTCCTGATTTACAAATCACAATATTTTTTGGGTAATGACACCCGTTCGAACGATTGGTATGCCATTTGAACGGTACCCCATGGCACACCAAATTGTTGATACCTCAATGCTTGGGTGTCAAAGTCATACATGATATATATATACTGTAACGTCCTAGAAATTCAGAGTAATGTTTTGCATTTTAATAATACTATATAGCTTGATAAGATATTATTAATATGTATTATATGACGTGATAGTAGCGGGTATGAATAAGTGGTGTGTGGCACTCAAACACGATTCTAAAAGTTGATTGTCATTTCAACAGAGTTAGTAGGAAAAAAAATTATGTTCTGGCCAAAGTGTTGGTATACAAAAGGTGTATACCGGTACTCCTTCTGTGTACTGGTACACTAAATCTCTGTACCGGTACACATACTCCTTTAAATTGATTCAAAACTTACTAGAATCCGGCACACTGATGAGTATGCTGGTACACAGAGGCTACCGGTACACCAAACCTATATACCGGTACCCAAACTATTTTAAATTGATTCAGAACTTACTATAAGCCAGCACACAAAGTAGTATACCAGTACATAGTGATGTACCGGTAGACCGAATCTATGTACCGTTATACCCAGTCAACGTGAAAAAGGTCGTGAACCCCATTTGTTTTTGGCTTTTAACCTACTTTTCCCATTTCTTTTTCTTACTTTGTATGAAAATAGAAAGACAAGATAGAGTGTGTGGGTCTCTTTAAGCACAAATCTTCCTACCAAGGATCCATCTATCTCGGAAGTTTGTTCAGAGATCAAAAGTAGATTTTTTGAGTCGTGGAAGCAAAAGGTATATTTTGATCTAAATTTCATCATCTCTTTTGTTCGTTTTATTTTCTCGCATTCCATACCATTTTGAGATCCGAGAAAATAAAGTTGATATAAATGATCCTTACATCTAATAGGTGCTTTTCTTGGCTAGGTTCGAATAAATTCGAGTATCGTAGATAGATCGAATCGGGAGACCAAATTGGGGCAAAATTGGGAGTTTGTTTGGGAAGTTTTCGGAACTCTATTCTACGGCTATTTAGGTACGGCAGATTTATAGTACTACTATGAATATGAGGGTTATGTTGCGTGATTATATATGTTGCTTAATGAAATTGTGGTTTGGAATTATAGTATGGATTTATAAGTTATAAATGAGAAAAATGAATTGTTATGGAAATTTAATATATTATATGGGGAAATTATATTTCTATATAGTGGAATTCTATTTATGAAATCCATACGAGCATTTGATAAAATTTTAAAGAGAAAGGCCTACATTGAAGCATGTTTAATTTTGCGCATTTGTATATGGCATTGTCTTACGTTATAATGCTTGCATTCATTATTATCCTAGCATTTTATACATACATGATCATGATTCATGAGACATTATTTTTAGAATGAAAATGTGAAGATTATCGGGATAGAAAAGGCATGAGCATTCGTGAGTCGAATTGAGTCTTTTCAATTTCTTTTCGGGACTAGGTCAAAATTTACTAAATTAAAATAAGAAATTTTATGAGCGACCTGACAGCTTTGAGATGGGCTTATGAATCGAGGTACATGCACCGCTCATGTTGTTTCATATGGTATATAGGGTGCGGCAGTCCTGGCAGGGAGCCGAAGTAAAGATACTAGTCCCACTTTTTGTTGAGTCTTATTGGTTTTGCATGAGAAATATATT
>MKEJ01072815.1:0-10103 GCA_001753735.1 Embelia ribes | reverse complement strand
GTTGTAACTCCGAAGTTAAGCGTGTTGGTACTAGAGCAATCCCAGGATGAGTGACCTTCTTGGGAAATTTCAGTGCTGCATGTATAACTTTGCCCAAAACGGACAATATTATATTATGTGGATTCAGAGGATATTACAGAGGAAGAGCTTTCATCTAATACCGAAACAGAAGAGACATGATGAAAGAACATATAATTGATAGAGTGTTATTAAAATTTATAGTTTGGGTATTCATCTAAGTACCCTTTTTCTGCTATCTTTTATTCACACGGACATGTTCTCTGCCAAATGTTTCCCGGGCTCAACTTTTGTACAAGTACGGATTACTCAATATTTTTGCAAAGAGGGCAAAAGATAAATTCCATTTCGAAATTTGAACTGATACCATCTATTTCCAAATTGACCAAGTTTAGTTAGTAGTTCAACATTTTAGATTTTATGGGGACAGAGACTCAGCCAAGAAGGTATCCTTCGTTGAAGAAGCTAAGGCACGAGATATTGCGGAGGCCGGCCTGCATTTTGTCCCATTGACATCAGCCAGCTGGGTTTATGAACTGATTCAGGAAGTCGTTACCGAAAATTTGTTTATATATTATATACAATAAACCAAACTTGAGCTAGGCAAATCTTTCTATTGTTTTCAAAAACAAAACATCAAAATACAAATCAATACAAACAGACAACCGATTGAAAACATGACTAGTCACCCAGCCAGCTGTTTGTGCAATTTAAAATAAACCCGCAACTCCTGTATAAATGTGATCAAAACATATCCATTTCATTCCCATCAGAAATCAACATTTTCCAAGGAGTTCAACACAATACTCACCGTATCAAGTCATGGCTTCTTCTTATTCATCAATGTTGTTAATCATCTCGCTTGCCGGTAGCTTGCTCGTGCGCGTCTCAGCCGGCAGTATCAATCAAGCATTTGACATCACTTGGGGAGCTGGTCGCGCTAAGATAGATGGCTCTGGAGAACTTCTCACTCTCACTCTTGACCAAACCTCCGGTTCAGGCTTCCAATCCAAGAAGGAGTATCTCTTCGGGAAAATCGATATGCAGATAAAACTTGTAGCCGGAAACTCCGCTGGCACCGTCACTGCCTATTACATAAGCTCCTTGTTACATGTACACTAGCATGTAGCCAGTGCGTTATACGAGTTGCATGAAATTATTTATTTTTAAATTATTGGATCTAATTGTCAATCATATTATTTTATATTTTTTTTGTCATTATTTTCAGTATTATATTTATTTTTTATTGATTTACCATATAGTGACAGTGTAATTTTTCTTTTCCACTCTTTCCATAACAATTTTAAGAAATTACGTTTCGTACTTTACTTAAATATCATGAATTTAATATATAAATTTTTGCATAACAAAGTTTATATTAATATACTATCATAAACTTTTTATAATATATAAATTTTTACCCTCAAATTGACATTGACATTATAACGATATAGTATTTCAACATAAATAATTTTTGTTATTTGAGGGTGTAGTCGTATAAAGTAGAGAGATTTGCGAATTATATGAGATTAAATTTCACTACGTATGGACATGATTTCTTAATTGATGGAAATGTTTTTTTTTCTTCTAGATTTTGATTGATAAATGATAGGAATATGCGAGAATATTACGCGACCACTTGCAAAAAAATTACGTAGTCACTTATCAAAAAACATGTAATTATATGTTGTGATTAGAGTAAAAGCAGCAAAAAAATTCAACTTTCATATTTTGGTTAGAATTTAAGAGAGCAACCTTGTAAATTAGAGAGATTCACAGACTATATTTCATTAAATTTGTCTATCAAACGTGATTGGTTAATTGATGAGATATTTTCTTTTCTAAATTTTAATTGTTAAATTGATGGTATATACGAGGAGCCTATGCGGCCATTTAAAAAAAAATCATGCAACCACTTTGCCATAAATCAATGCAATCATATGTTTGCAATTAGATAAAAAGTAGTGGGAAATTTAATTTTTATATTAATAAGAGATGTTATGGATTTGCGAGGAAAAGTGATAATTAAACCAACAAGGCTAGCCAAGTGGCCAGATCCTCGGTCAAAAGTCTCAGGTTCAACTCTTTCCTCCCCAGCATATTGCCCGCTATGCACTCGAAAAAGTGCACATCTAATATGTAACTTCTAACTTTTGCGTTTATCATTTACAAAGTTCGACCTTATATTACTAGCTGACAATGATATCACATTCACAAGTCATAGCCTTCAGATGTAAAGAGTGCATATTCATCTTGTTATAAGTAGTTTGATCACTTTATTGTTTCTATTCCATATAAACTGTCTGGCATCATTTGAACATGTTCGGATTAGGATGAATCCGCCCTAGCCCTGCAAACAAGTTCATCTTTCTTTTGTTCGCCTCCCCTCACCAGTCGGATAGTACTTTGGACCGGGTGAAGATAATAAAAGCAGCCATTGATGTGAGGTTTCAAAAATACTGTTCCCAACTAGTAATATAGCTCGACTGGTGATATAAAAATCAAGGGCAGATCCTAAACGCAACTCCCCCACATGCATCGGAGATTGATCACCCATCCACACATGGCGCGTTGAATCCAAGCGGTAGGCATAAATGGCTGAGATCTCCTTAAGCACCACATTGGAAGTTTTGCTTAGCACCATCCAAAAGCAAATATTGTGGAGCTCTTTATCTATCTTCAACTATAAATAAACCACATCCACTCAACAAATAGGATAACAAATATACACAAATGCAACCGTATGCCAGGATAATCTCAAGTTTTCATGCTGCATTTTTTTACTACCTATCAAACGAAAACGATCAAACACGTGAACTCAATGATTCTAAATTATATTACATTAGAAATTTCCTTCCACTGATCAGAAATGCAGCTTCCTTTGCATTGTCTGCAACAACATCTTGATCAGCAGCTAAAGCAGGGTTTCACCATTAGAAGAATCGATGATGTTTGAAGACGTGGCATTTACCCCATTTGCTGGTACCTCGCTCTGTAGCATCATGAGATTCACATGGAACAGAAAATAAAGGCTACACACTTGGAAAATCTGGGAATGGAAAAGTAACCCTTTAAATGTTGCATACCTGTTTGGTGGCCTTTGATGGAGGATCTTGGAACACGGCAGCTGAACTTTTCGAAAGCTCTTTCAGGAATCCCTAAGAAACTTCAAACCGTAAAAAACAGATAGAAGCAATAGCTTCTGATGCTTCTGATTTTCCCAAAAAAGTACATGGAGGGACATGTCAGCCACCTCAAGCACAAGATGCAAAGAAAGTTTTGTGTTCGGGGACGTGAGGATTACAAATCTTGAGTATTTCGATCCGGTATTTTATGTAGATAATTAGGTCCTGGAGCTCCCAGCCACCTTTGTATGCTAGTGCTACTATAGTGTCCATAGCTTTAATATTAGAAATATGAAATTACTAGGTAGATGTTATCCCCATATTTGTATACGCACTAAACTTGCTATATAGAAACTAGGTCAACCAATGTGCATGCACAGCAATGCTTTAACAATCAACCCCAAATCTGTATAAACTTCGAATCCATCAAACTAAACATAACAAAATTGTAGTTGGTAATCCCAAATGAAAAGAAATGACAGCACATGAGTGAAAAGGATGGAAAGAGAATTCAAGCATATAGGTTGCACATATCTAAGAGCCTGGACAAAACCAGTTTTAACAGAAATAGAGCCAGGAAATATTTAGGTGTTCGTTTCATAGTTACGGAACCCAATGGTTCGGAAAAATTGGAACCTGACAGGACCGACCACATTACCAGTTCATCCAAACCAAAACAGAGGGATGAAATCAGATTGGATTATGGATTAAACAAGTTAGGGACAGGTGTTTGGCATGGTCCGCTCATATTTTTTTTCTTCTTTCGTGCAATTAATATCAGTTTCTTGCATTTAGTGAAAATATGCATGCTGAAAATTAGAATAAAAAGGACCATAATTAACTATTAAAGTTACTTCAAAAAGTTTAGGTGAATATAATACAAATATATTAAAGGCTCACACTTTGGAACGGTTTCACACGTTACGAATCGGTTGCGGTTATGGTCAGGTGCAGATTCAGAATGGGTAACTCGGAGAACTGAACTGTCAAGAATGGTTTTGTGTTTTTGGATCTGTAACTGAACCGCTTTAGTCAAAACCAGACTAACTGTATGGTTAGGCCCAGTTTCATGGTTTCTCTTACAGCCCTACATCAACTATGTAGAGAGGACTTCTAAGCAGTTAATAGGTGAGACAAATAATCTCTCCTTCACTAACTTTGATCAAATCACTATAGGGGAAGCTTCAAACATAAGCAGCAACCTTTGACAGCTAAACTTTAATATCAGAAACCCAAAATCAGTCTCTTTCTCTTGGGAGCAAATTGATCACATCGTATGCACATTGTGGGAAAAAATAGAAGAAAGAAGCATTCAACTTTGATGGCCTCAAAACAAAATAACATAAGGTGAGTACTATAATGCAAAATTAAAATTTCATGGTAAAGACAGCGATGCAAAGTTCTATCAGTCCAGGGAATAGTAAATATTGATATTCATTGGCATTAAAATGGGGAAATCATCTATTATGCACAAACCTTATTAGCCCATTTCAGCCCACATGCATTGCATAATGTCCTTGGGCCTGCAGGACCACGTCGCATCATTGGAGTTGACCTTGAGCTTATACCACAGTGAGTACATCTGCGGATAATTAGCAAATATATATATTGAGAAAGGTCATACAGCTCCGTAAGGATGACCTCATTTTAAAATTGCACAAGAATCGACCAAGGCATAAGGTGGGAACTAATCAAGTGACCACATGTTAATAAAGATGAAACAGAATATTTTGAGACATGATTCTATTTCTTTTATGATTTATTTAATTCAATAAGTTAATTAGGATTTGTATCCTAATTGATATTAAATAGGATTTGATTGTTATTTCCTTTCTACATTAAGTCTATTTCCTTTTATATTTAAGGTTTTTCCTATATATACGAGGCTTATGATAAAGTTTTATTTATACTCCAGAATTGATTATTGAGAATTACATGCTATTGTGTTGCCTTTCTCCCTCATCTTTTCTGACTCTTTTCTTTGATACTTGTGAGCAAGTGGTTGAACACAGGATATTTTTAAGGGGTTTGATGAGGATACTAATGAGGTGCAAATACTTGAGCGATGGAATAAACCCTGGGAAGCACGGATGCTCCAACATAGGTGCTGTGTCCGCGTCGGACGCGTATCGGATACATATACTCCGCAGACACTTTGAAATATGTGTCCGACACGACATGCGGCAAGTCCAAAATGCTATTTAATTATTTAAACTTTGGACACACTATAAACTCATTTTTGACTTGTCATGGACACAACGGATCAATTTGTAACCTTTTTTTCTGATATGGTCCTTTTTTATTTATTTTCAATCATATATTTTGGTAATTTTCATAAACTATTTTTCAATAGTTGTTTATTACTTTAGTGCATGACATGTTTTTGGGTTTTTTGATAATTGACACTCGTTAGTAAGGTGTACTAGATTATAACAAAATGCAATTAATTATTTGCTACTTTGAGCCAACAACCAATGCATAACTTCATTAACATATAAAAGTTATTAAACAAAATAAAAAAATATCGAATCCCCACCGTGTCTGTGTCCAAATTCTTTTGAAAATTGTCGAATCCGTGTCTGCACCCGTATCCGTATCGGTGCTTCTTAGGATAAACCCTAGGTACTGCCTCCTAAAGTTGAGATAGAAGTTGAAATTGAACAGATTCCTAGAAAAATTAAAGAGGTTTTGGTAGAGATTGCTTGGAATTTCCTTAGGAATGACAGAAAGAGTAGTGTTAGAGTAACAACGATGTTGAAAAGGTGCATTTCAAGTCATGGACTAATTTTAGTGATCTTATTGGGTGAATTCTCTTTATAAAGATGCGAAATTTTTTTTATTTCTATTCTCTTGGAAAATAAGTTGCACTTTTACACAGAAAATAAAAGTGGCATATCTTCCTCGATAGTTCCATTAGATACTTTGGTTACATCGCGTGTAGACAAGTTTGTTTGGGTGCCTTGTGTCATGGGATTATTCGGGTCAACGAAAGACGTTGTGAGCGAAATGATATAATCGAAAATTCAAGTTTAAGTTGGATGCCCATGCTGATCGATGGAGGACGATTGGATTACAACTGCTCCTCATTTTTTAAACTATCAAGTTCGAGGTAGAATTTTTTCCAACCTGGAGAGAATAATGTAGATCAAGAAGAACATGATTTTATTTGTTTTATGATTTATTTTTATTCAATAAGTTAATAAGGATTTGTATCCTAATTGATATTAAATAGGATTTGATTGTTATTTCTTTTCTGCATTAAGTCTATTTCCTTTTATATTTAAGGTTTTTCCTATACATATGAGGTTTATGAGAATATTTTATTCAAACTTCAGAATTGATAATTGAGAATTAAAGTATTGTATGTTTCTCCTCCCTATTCTTTATTCTATTTCTCTCTCTTTCTCTTCTATTTATCTCATTTGCTCCCCTATTCTTTATTCTCTTTAATTTGTTTTGCATCACATGTCTCCATGAGTGTAAACCGACCTTGATACATAACAACACGGGTTACAAGTAAAAGGAAAACATAATACAAGAATGCAAAGATTGGTTAGAAAAAATAATTTAAATGACCAGGAAGAGACATTCATGGACTACAACGAAACTAGGACCTGCCTTACAAAGCTACATTATTTGACACACATCAAAAGAGAATTTTTAGGTTCTTTAGACTTTCATTCTTTTCCACTTGACGTTGGGGTTCTAGTGTCAGTGTGCGTGCTGAAGAAAGGGATAAGATAATGGAGCAACTAGTATATGCCTACAAGACGGAAAGATTAATCTATATGTAAAAACAAATTGAGACTGACATTGTCTCTGGTTCCTCTTGGCTGGAACCCAGTGGCGAATTCCACTCGGAAGAAGAACCCTCTCTTTCCTGACTAGCCTTAGCTGAACTGAATTGACCCTTTTTCCGCTGCATCCTGACAAAATTGTGAAAAAAAAAATTGTCAGCAGGCGACCATTATTCAAAACTTCCTCTTAAAAAATAAATTGCTGAGTAAACAAGCAAAATAAAACCAGACGGCATAAAAGGCATTTTAATCCAAGCCGTGATGGTACCCCACAAAACATGAGCACACAAACTCTATTGCATAAAAAAGGGTAAAATAGCACATATTTCAAAAACAAACAGCACACCAGTGAACAAGAAAATGCCAAAACTTCAAGCACCAAACAAGGGCCACAGTACATGAATACCTGAGAGCAACTTCTTTTCGAACGGTATAACGGATCTTCTTCTCAAAATTTCTCTCTTTCCTTTTCTCCCTGAACCGGATCAAAGATGCAGCCCTATGATGTTGACTCAGTCTTCCAGGCAAATCACCTGAACCCTATGCAAAAGTGCGAATAAGAAAGTGAAGCCTAGCTCAAATGATGACTCCATTAACAAAATGAGAGCACAAGTACCCTTTGATTCTGAGGAGGTCCGCCTATGGTTGGAATACCATTTGGAACTTCATAACCACCTAATAGCAGCAAAACAGCTTGCACCTGTTCAATTCAACCAAAATGAATCCTGTCTCTCTCACATCAACGTTTAAAAGAAAGGGAGAGTGGCATATATAGGCAATAATAGAATTCAACAAATCGACAAGAAAACCAAGACTCGAGAAGTCCCAAACACTATAAACACCAATACACTACACAAAAGGTTGTCTAAAATGAAGTCTTGTCACAAATACATGATAGGCTCACAAAATTGAACTGTAAAATCCCTTCAATCAGTAATGCCATAGTTTTAATGGGACTAAGGGCGAGTGGAGAGGATTGAACCTTTTTCCTTTTCCCAGATAGCAAAGAGGATTCTAGAGTCATCACTCCTCCATATTTGATTTGGGAGTTACACTTGAGGGAAAGTGGAGTTTAAGACATCTTTCAACTCATTTTAGACTAGTAAGAAAGCCAAAAGCAAGTCAAGTGGCCACGTTCCTATTTCACATAAGGCTTATTTGACTGCAACTTTTAAGCTGAGCTGCAGTGCAGATACTTTTCTAGCCTTAGGAAAAAAAAGTTTTTTAGCCAGTTAAACTTAGGGTTAGTTTGGTACGAGGGAATGGGTTAGGATAAAATGGAAATCTTTTCTAGAGTAATATCTCATGTACGAACATTCCATGTCTCATCCACAGTTTTATTCATTTCCATACCTCATTTTCTTGAGGTGGAATGGCTCTGCAGCTTCTCTACAATATAATCTGTCACTTATCATTCCCACCATGATACCACTCCCAACAAAAAACTTTAGTTTTACAAAGGAAATCATCCCATACTATTCTCATAAATTTTAAGCACCGCATTTTGGCTTATAAGCTGTAGTGTGTTTTCGAAATGAGATTAGCTCTTTCCCAACTTAAAAAAGACAAACTAATTTTCTCAAAAGTTGCAATTGAACAAGCACATAGATAAGAAGACCTTCGTGTATGCATATACATGCGCAAGAGAGGCAGGAAGACAGTACCTTCTTCCAGGAGAAATACGCTGAACAAATAAATCTTGCATTCCCACCCATTTCCAACCACAACCCCCAGATTATAATCCAGTTCATTTCAAATTGTTCCCACCCTTTCACATATAAGGGCTAGTTTTCATCCCCACCATTTTTAAGCTAACCTTTTTCCCTTGTAAGCTGCAGTGCATTTAAATTCTCAACTTTCTCACCTGAAAAAAGCTACAAGTTTTTATCCGAATGAGATTTAAACTGTTCCTTTTTCCCAGCTTCAGAAAGACCCCCAGGGCACCCAACCAGCACCCCTAAATGAGTCCCTACCTTAAATTTTCGGGATTAAAGCCAAGAAAACCCTTCTGCAAGTTATCCAAAAGGTTTCCTAGAGAATACAGAAGACGATCTCCTTGAACAAAGAAATTATTGTTCATTCCAAGTTCTCTTTTTAAGTTTATTGAAGGCTCTGGTGTGGGCTTCTATCCATATCTTAGCCCTCTACTTGAAGGTTTGAGCAATATGAGTTAAAATTTAGGGTAGGTACACCAGTATTTCCAAACCCTGTTCAATCCTTAAAGTTCATTCCACATACCAGGCTTTACTTTAAAGTTACGAGGTACCGAAGTGAAAGCCCTAAACAAGCATATAGATTGATTACATCTCCACACACACACACATTTAATTTTAATAACCGAAAACGGCATATGGATTTTCATACAAAAGCGGGTCGAAGGAAGGAAATACACATGTGGATTTGCGGTGGACCCCACGTGTGAAAGTGGGCACGTCTTTCATCCAAAAGCTATACCGTATGAAATCTCTTCATCAACGAAATTAAATATATATATATATATATATAAGTATATATTCAATAGTAGATGTGTTGTGTACCTTTTCAGGGGAAACCGCGTCGAACACATAAACCTCGCCCTGAAAAGACAGCGTAAGCTGATCGGAGCCGCCGCCACCTCCACCTCCTACAACCGGAGCAACCTCAGCCCCGCCAGGGAGATACATACCGTGATGCTGAGGTGGCACAGCGTCGATCACCCCCGGCCCTTGACCTTCGAACCCGATCCCAGAACCGCCATTGATCTCGTTTTCCATTGACTCCTCACCCGAAACGACGTCGTCCTCCTCTTCGTCCACCATCTGCTGATTCATGGCGGCGTCCGCAGTGTGTGTGTATATATATATATATATATATAAGTGTGTGTATTTGTGTACAGAGAGAGTGAGAAATTGTGATCCACGAGCAGAGGGGGAAGGGGTACACCGACCGAATTAGCACGATCCTAATTATTAGAAGAAAAAAAAAAACTCAATCCGAATTATTAATCCGAAATTCCCAAAACCAATTGTAAACAAGAAATCAGAATTCGAATCGAGTCCGAATTAGATTAAAGTTTTAATCCGAATTATCCAAATCGAATTTAAATTATATATATAAAATATTATTTCATTATTCGATTAATTACATGAATTATTCAAATTCAAATTATTTGAATTACTTGAAT
>MKEJ01072813.1:0-10860 GCA_001753735.1 Embelia ribes | reverse complement strand
TATAGAAATATTCAAGTTAGAGCTTTAAGCACCCGTGAATATAACAAAGCACGTTTGCATCTTTTAATTTATAGATTCTTTCTTACTATTGCAACTCGGGATTGTTAAAGGTTTGGTCTTCTAGAGGTCAATTTCTTTATACATGTACCTTGTGGAAAAAGAAAAGTTGTGATAGTTCAGTGGTTTTTAAGCAGTTGATTCATTTCAGAAGGTTGTCATTTCTCTGTAGGTCAGATTGCATCCAACGGCCTAATATCTTGGAAGTAAATGAAAATCATGACCATGCATGGACTTCAACTGCACTTAACTCTGCAGGTGTCAAAGCCTGGCTTGTGGAGAACTTGAGATGATTTAAGTATTGGCTTTACAGTTATAGGATGATGTAGTTCCATGCTCACTATTTTGATAATCTATTTCTATGTTAAAGATGGAGTGTAGTTCTTATTTCCCGTTAGCTGACTTAAGCCTCCAGCATAAGAATTTAGATTATTTCAGCACCATAAAGGCAACAGAAAACATCAGTTGTACCGTGCGCTCTTGTAATGCTGGGAATTCCAATAGTGCACTAAAATAGATGGGGAACTATTCTTTAGCACAAAAGGTGATGGAGATCAATAAAGAATATTTGGATATTATGAATTATTTATTTATTTAAATAAATCAATGTTTTTATTTTGTTTAATAAGTGAGTATTATTTCCTTACGAAATTTATTTAGGCTATCTAGTATTTCTCTTTTATCATATATTGTAATTTTATTTCTTTTTCAAGAATTAGGGTTTCCTTCCCCAATATATATGGGGTTTATCAGTTGTTTCCTTCAAACTTCAAAATTGATATTGAGATTAAAGAATATTGTTGCTTCTCTCTTTATCTTCTTCTTCTCTAATTCTTTCTCTTTCTCTTTCTCTTTTGTTACTTATCCTTTCTGTCGGTTCTGCATCAAAAGGTGGTCAATGCATGTGGCACCCATGGTAGACCGACTGATAGATATCTTGAAATTTTATCTAATGTATTATGAGTTCTCTCGTTGGGGTTTTATGAGGTTTACTTTTTGTTTGCTTTTAAATTTCCATGAGCATCTCTCTTTACCATAGTACAACTGTTTGATGAAAGTATGGGTAGCAGGTAGGCGGTGGTATTTGTTTCTTATGTTTTATGTATATCATTTCAGGGCGTTCCACTTCTTGATGTGAAAATAAAATGGCCAAATGACCTGTATTTAGATGGCCTAAAGGTGGGAGGAATTTTGTGCACATCAACTTACAGATCAAAGAAGTTCAATGTCAGCGCCGGTAATACAGATGTCATCTCCTTGAATGAAAAATCGAGTTTATAAACTTTTGAATTTTCATTCTGATTTTTGCAGGAATTGGCTTGAATATTGATAATGAGAAACCCACCACATGCCTAAATGCGATGCTACAAAAATTGTATGCTGTTTCTTGTCGACTGCAAAGAGAGGATCTCCTTGCTGCCTTTTTCAATAAATTTGAGTATCTTTTTGACATTTTTATTGATCAAGGTGGGCCTTGTCTTCATGGTGTTGTTTACCTTTGAAATGCCATAGTCTCAATATATTTTAGCCTGTCCTTATTTTCTTTTAATTTTTTTTTATCTTTAGTGCTAATACTAGCTTAGGTGTTCTATTGTAAGTTTGACATTCTTTATGGTAACTGACTTTAGTGTTTGTAAAAGCTGTGAGTAGTGAAATAGCTACTGCTTCATAGCAACAGCATGATTAACCATAGGACGCCATACGGTGACATTGGTTTTATTTAAAAATTGGAGCATGCAGTACTTTCAGGAAATGGCAAAAGGATATACTTTTTATGTATCTTTACATTGTTTAACATGTCTGTGTTCAAGATATTAAGAAGCGTGTGGTTATAGGACTTATAAGTTCCATCTATGCCATTTAGCTAAGCTATAATTGACATTCTAATTGCATTTTTTTACATAAAACTACGAGGACCAATTTGTCTTGAAACTTTTAAAATCTTGGTTTTGATACTTCTATATATAAATATATGTACGTACGTATGTGTGTGTGTGTGTGTGTGTGTGTGTAATTATATAGATTTGTAAATATATATATTACTTTGTGTGTGTGCATGTGTTGGAATCTAAGCAAGTTTGATGTTATATTAGTGACGCAACTGAATTGCATGGTATATTGGTAGTTTGAACTATTTTTATCGATGTACGAAAATTTTAAGAGCCGTAAGTATTGATTAGTCACTGACTTGCATTTGCTTCTCTTCAACGATGTGTATTTGCTTGTATCTGATTCTTTCTACACTTGGTTAAAACATCTTTTTTGAAAGAGGGAGAGAAATAAAGCAAAAATCGATAACTCTGTTACTTTAGTATGCTTTATTAAATATAATAAGTTTTTACTCTATCGTATGATTCATATCGGCAGAGTTTTTTTATCAAGCACTTTAAAGTCTAGCGATGAATGCTGTGTAGAATTTCCTCTTTGACTAAGTTGATGCAGCATCCATCATGGGGCATTTAGCTTGTTTTTTGATTTATATTCCTCATTACCTCTGTAGAAATAACTATAGCTCTTTGCTTTATCTACAGGATTTCGGCCTCTTGAAGAGATGTACTATAGGACATGGCTACATAGGTAAGGACTGTGTTACAATTATCAGGCTTATTTGGTTGTCATCAAAAAGTATGGCACCATTATTGAGTTTAATAAGCTAAACTTTGTGCTTGAACCTTCTACTTAAAAAGCTGTTAGCTCATCTTTGAACAAACAAAGAACTCATGGACCATAAAAAGAAATAAGAAAGGTCATGTACTAGACAGTTGAGAGAGAGAGAAAGAGAGAGAAAGAGAGAGGAAGCATAGAGGAGTTCAAATGATATATAATGGGTGTTTGTAAGTAAAAGAAAATATAATAAAATTTAATATACATTTGTATTCTTAGAAAAAGAGGAATGCAGTTTTGAGACCATTGCTTGCATTGTCATGTTATTCATGCACCATTACGCCTGTTTGTATACAGATTAAGGTACTAAGGTACTCAAAATATTCTCCTTTGCTGTATACTAGGTGATTTTTTTTATAATTTAATTCAGTTTTTTCTTACAGTGGACAGAGAGTAAGAGTTCAGGAAAAGAATGAAGATCAATGTATAGAGAAAGTTGCCATGATTCAGGTGAGATAAATTCAGTATCCGTTGAACTATAAATATGATTTAGGTATTCAATGGATATCTGATTATACCTTCCAAAATAATGTTCTCAGATTGGATATCCTAAATAAACATTTTCGTTGAATACCCAAATAGGAATTTAGTTCTTTTTTACGACTGCCCAGAGAGGTCTGTTTGAAACAGAAAGACGTAAAATGCCAGCTAATTGGAGCAATCTGGTCGAGATTATTTTTCATGGAATTCTTTATTTTCCGGCCATATCATAAAAAGTCGATTTTGCTTGACATATTCTCCAGGAAGTTAATGACAAGAACCAGTAGATTGCTGTTTATTGTTAAAATAGAAAAGGAGGAGGAAATCTGAATTAACAATATATGAAATATGAAAACGGACTATGTTGATTGTTAATGTGGAAAATAATGTCATCTTGAAGTTATTTGGGTACTCCAAAACCCCACCAAACTTAGGACTATGTCTTTGAATAGACTTTTAAATTGCTTTACGTACTTTTATGGGGCAGACCTTTGGGTGATATTACATTTGAAAACCCTAAGCTCTCAAAAGTATTTGCAGTCAAATATGCCAGGGATGGTTAATCTATAGCCTAGTTGAACCCCTTCCATTTCTTTTTATACCGATGGTTCAAACGGAATCGCTAGTAGTTTTCCCAAAGATGATAGAAGTGTGGGCAAATATAATAATGGGGATACCGGGGTCTGGCATTGTTTAATATCTATCTTTAAATGCAGGGTTTAACATCATCAGGATATTTGTTAGCCATTGGTGAAGACGGACAAATGTGTGAGCTTCATCCTGATGGCAATAGGTATTACCTCTGCTGATTTTTCTTTTATTTTTTATTACTGATTGAGTACCGAGTACTTGTGTAGTCACTTCAATGGTCATGCTTATTTTGTATGAATGCTAGTATATCGTCACACTTTCCCAAAAGTCATCATGATGCAAAATTTTTGTACTATGCATGAATATATAATTTAGTTACTCATTTTGTCTCTCCCTCCTATTTCTGCCTCTCGCTTGTCTATATCTATCTCTGGGATTCTGGGCATCCAGGAATCTGACCACCTTTTCTGTTTGTGCTTTGCTTATGAATCTTTACTTGGGCTCTAGACATGTTTTCCATAGAATGACTCTTCTATGGTTGGTATACTACTAGAGGGGGAGGTGTAACAAGCCTGTTGTTGGTGCCTTTAGCTCTCAGTTTGGTGCTGTACAATAGTACAAATGACTCATCGGATTGTGGGTATGGTTTGGACCTATGTAACCAGGATCCAAGATCGCAGATCGCAAAGGTACGTGGTACGAAATCGGAAACGGGCACGCCTGTTCCCCGGTAAGCAGTGCGATTAGGGGTAGGCTTCTCCGGAACGCTGGGGCGGAACGAAATTCGTTAATTCAGAACACATTACGCATTTAGTATATTTTTATTATTTTATAGCTATGTATATTAAATTAGGTTGAAGTTCGTTGCTGATTAATATTTAGGCGTACGCATTTATATTTATCTATGCGTTGGAAAATATTATCTATATTTTTCATTTTCACACAATTTTTATGTTCATTGAATAATATGAAAGACATTTGAGAATCGCAGGTCCAGTACATTGGGCCTGACAATAGGCCTTCATAGCCATAGGATGTTTTTTTATAAAGATTCATGGCCAAGATTGCTTTATAATTTTGGTAAAAGTGAGAAGGTTTTTGGCCTAACAGAGAAAAGAACAAAAACACCGGACATACAACTAATATTTAATTTAGGATATTAATATCTCTGTTTTCCTTTCTCTCTTACTTTACCTTTTACATTAATCGAGTTATCCTTTCTTCCCTCTCTTCTTCATCTCCCACAACATTTTGATAACTATTGAAGCTTAAAAATGGCAGCCTTTATCACCTCAACAATGAAAGCTATTGATTTTACTCGTTTTACTTTTGATTCCGGATCACTGAATTTTACCGTTTTGGATCGAAAACGATTCATGATTCAGATCTAATGAACCAAATCGCAAATCGCACCTAAATTGGCGAATTGTGGTAACATAGGTTTGGACTTGGGAGTCTAAAAGGACCCAACATCAGGCTTAACTCTGTTACTCCATTTTGGTTTATGTTTAGGTTTCATGTTTCATGTTGTGGCAACTTATTTCGCCTTGGGCAAACACTATACTTATCTCTCTAAATTTTAATTGTTCTGCCTTCTATAAACTACTTTCAAGCTCACTATGAACAAATTCAAAGTTCTTTATGTTGTTGTACAGAATAGTTACCTTGTGCTACATACTTTAAAATTGCTCCTTACTTTTTTATTCAAAGTTCTTTACGTTGTTCTTTACGTCTGTCTATATGAGCAGAATATAATGTATGTCTCGTAAATGGATGAGCTTCCGCATTTATGTATCTAGGAGTCCATTCTTTTAAATCTATATATGTTGTGATATAAGTTGACTTACACGATGGCTGGTCCTTCTTTTCTTTTTTGGAAATTGTAGAGCTTCTTACGTTACAAAGTATGTGGATGATATGGATATACTCTCCGTCCATGAATAATTGCGAGTTTTGACCAGGCACATGATTTTAAGTAAAATGAAAAAGTAGCTTTTTAGAACTTAGATTGAAGCAAAATGACCAAATGAATCCCTAGGATTCTGTCTTATTTTAGCCTCTATTGGTTATTATGTGTAATGTTGGTAGTTTTTTGAATTTTGCAATGATTTGACATAAACTGTGCAATTATTTTTGTACAATCAAAACAAGGAAATGTTGTTATTTGTGGATAGAGGGGGTATAATGCTTCACATGGGATGCAACCCCTTTGGTTTCTTTGACTTTGTTTCCAAATTGATGGGTTCATTTAGTTCTTGATTGTGAGGGCTTCCTGAAAAGTTCTATTTATTTTCTAAAATACATCTGAAAAAATATGTAAATTATGCTAGTGAAGAATGCGAAGTGCGTGGTCAAAATTTGAGACCATTCCAACACACATGGTATGTACCAGATCATGACAATTTTTCTTTTGGCATTTTCTTATTAGGAAACTCGAATACTTATTTGGATGGCTATTGGTTTTAGTCCATCAATATCCCAGCATTACTTCTACACATATTGACTGCTCTGTTTATAGTTAAAGGGCGACCCAGTGCACCAATCTAGCAACAATAACAATTTGATATCTTCGAACATGATAGTCCCCCCAAGTCTAATCACTAAAATAGGGGCGGTTCACCTGTGTAAAGTCGTGTTTTCTAATCATTCTCTTATCTCTGTCTATTGTTAGTTTATGCACACCATTTTTCATTCTGGTAGATTTGCTGGAAAAAGTCAAAAGAATAGTAGAAACAGTAGTTATTAGTGATAGCAGATGCCTTCTGTGCATCTCTTCGATCATGAACTATGCAAATCTTGTATATTGGATAATGTTTGTGTCTATTCATCTCTCTCTAAATTGAATTTAGCATTTTTGGACACTAGTTTTTTTCTCCATGGACTACTTTCTTCATTACATCTAAATCTGTCGTTACCGGATTGATGCTTGTATTTCTTATGACTACAGTTTCGACTTCTTCAAAGGACTGGTGAGAAGAAAATTGTCGTAAAGAAGATTAGATCACCTTGATAACATTTAGTTTTTGTCACACAAGCATATATGCAAATGGGTTCTCATTTTATTTCCTGCTTAGATTTTCCCGGATCAGATCAGAATCAAGTGAATTGTTTTTACCTCATCTTTTCTATTGGAGTGTGGTTTTCTGTAATTTTGTGAACAGTTTATAACGAATAATTTATACTTTTCGATGAATGTAAAGTTAAATATCTGTTAGTACACCAATCTATTGGTTAAAATGAAATTGATACACCAATCTTTTTTTTCTTTCAATAATATGTTAGCGTTTGATTTTTAATCAAATCAATATACTTTGGATGGAAACTGTTGGTTTATGAACGGAATCCAGTCAAAGTATATTAATTTGATTAAAGATCGAACGTTTTGTGTATTAATTGGATGGAAAAAAAAGTTGGTGTATCAATTTAATTTTGACAAATAGGATGATGATGTATTAATAGATATTTAACCCATGAATGTATTAACTCTTGTTATGTACGTCCACAGGTTTTTGTAATTTACCTGAACTGTAAACAGGGTAATCGAGTTACGATATGCGAGTAATTCTGAAACTTGAAGCTTAAAATCCTGTGCCATTGTTGGTTACAAACAGAATTGCTGAGTATGGGAGTCCATCAAAGCGTTTGAGCCATTGTTGGTTACAAACAGAATTGCTGAGTATTGATCCATGAAAGAACAAAACAAAAATGGGTATCGGTGGACGGATCATCCCATGCCAGCCTACTGATATTAAACCACGGTGTTACCTATAATTCTTTGTAATCTATAATGGTCAACTCTAATACCACAGTTAATTTAAAACCATAAGCTTCTACGTTTAAATTTTTTTTATTTTAAATCTTACACGTAAATGACCTGCCTTTTCTTTCATTTCGCATGACGATGTAAAACACAAGCAGGTGTGAAACAAATTTATTAGCATGTGACATTGTTGGGAATGCAATTTAGAGGGGGATATGCAACGTATCATCAGCTAAAATTTTCAATAACTTAAAAATATTTTTCAAAAAAATTAAAATCAGATTTAAAAATTCAGGATACCTAATTAAACAAAGCACCGTCTAACCTTACGGTTGCCATGCCAGAGTATCCGTCTACCGTTGCTATTCTGGACATGTTGCATAGAGCCATGAAATGCGGACGATAAAATTTCTTGGCACATATATACTTCAGGATCCGATGTAATATAAAGGAAAATGTAGCGCCAATAGACTGGTATTTCCGTTTCTTTCATTTCGAGAAAATTGAGAGTATCACCTCCTTTTTTACTTCTCTCACTTTTATTTTATTTTTACAAAACCGGGACTTCAAATATTCATTTAGCTAGATATAGAGTATTACATTGCAAAATACCGGGAATTGACCTATATGGCCCAATCTCGGATTTGTCCATCTGAACCAAAATGTCCTCTACAGTATTTGCTTCACAGATAGAGCAATTTAGGACTAAAAGTTCGATAAGTAATTTTTTTCCTTCTCTTTGGCTCAACTTGAAGCTTTTATTTTTCTTCGGTCCTTTATTTATTTATTATTTTTTACACTAAGTTTAAACCTACATATTTACAAAAATTGCCTAAAGAAAAATATATGTTGCAATTTTCCGGCTCTAATATCATAGGGTACGGATCACCCTATGAGATTCATAGACAAGATTTCTCCTGACTTAATAAATTTTGGCTACATAATTGGCTAAACAGAGACCGGAACCGACCTTGCTTATGTTTTCCATCTACGCCTTTTAAGGCTTCCACGCTATTGCGAGGGCCCTCTCTAAAACTCTCCGAAATTTTTATAGAAAAAGTTCAAAAGTATATATATTCCAAATATTAGTTGTTTACCGTCCCCAATAAATTTCTTTTTGCTACTTGGTAATTCAACCTCAGGGTTGGCCTCTAGCAAAAAATTCTATATCCATCACTATTTCTCGATAATATGCAAGTTTATAATGATTTAGCACGAAGACAAAAAACATATACCCATGCTTCTGTTCTTCATGAATCTGCTAAAAATTTGATCACCTTATTGGGATTTTTGGAAGTCTAAGATTTTGGCCATTTTTTTAAATTCAAAATACTCACTCCAGCTTTTCTAAAGGTTATCCGAAATGGTAGTTACAGTTTGTGAAAATAATTTATGGTCCCATGGAGTGATTCTGAAATGTTACCAGGTTTTTCAAACTAACCTTAATAAGAGAGTACAGTTTTTTCAGAAATAATTGATCGAAAACGACACATTATGATTTTTGAGTCTAAAGCCTACAAGTGTGGTGAAAAAGGGCTTCTAGTCAAACAAAAACTATTCCACTTTCGAACACCATACATACTATATAATATATATGGCATAAGATAAATTTAAAATCTTTGTATTGAAACTTTAATTTTGTAGGCATGGGGTTAAAGTAATTATTCCAGTGTAAATATAAATTAACAAGAAGTTAAAAATAAATTGTACTTTTGGGGTCTTCATAATAAACAGAAGAGTCCCAAATTTCTGTCTTTAATTAGCCACTAACTTTGATGCAAATGAGTGTTTTATATTAATTAGTTAGATTTTAAAATACCCATTCCAGCTTACCATATCTATTAACAAAGCTGTAGAAAAGTTGTATTATGCTGTTGCCGATTAAAAAGATTCATTTAGTTTTGTTGATAGATTGTACCAATGATTTGAACTGTGATAACTTCAATGACGGAACAAGAAGCTCAATTTTAACTTATGTTTTCTCATTACATAATAGAATTTGGATATTTGGTTCAAGATTAATATTGCTACAAATAGTTTTAGTTTGTGTTGCGAAAATATGCAACTTGAAAAAGTTAATTTGGTTAATCACAATAATTACACATCAAAAATTAACTCCGCTAACCAGGTATGTTAGTGCATTTTTGTATTATGGCCATAGATGAATGGGTTCTCTGGTTATAGTTTATAAGCTCCAATTTTTAGTTTTTTTTTGTTAAAAATTTGGTAATTTGGGTCTGCTACCGAACAAACCCTAAGTGTCAATCGATCTTGAAATGCTTGTTTTGCTCATGAAAATAAGTAGACGAGGTAATTGCACATTTCATACCCTCAACAGAGGAACGAGAGCCAACTTACAATATTGATATAGGACCGAAACCAAGAGAAGCAAAGAAACTTGTAATGTAACGACAAGTAATAGCGCAATTAACTCTTAGCTTTCTATTTGAGAAATACTAAGAATTACTGGTTCGTGCCAATGCTGGTCGACCAACTGTAGGCATGGTTAAAGGTGTTAACTTTGGTGAAACAAACACTCTATGTGGTTACGGGCTGCATCAAATATCATGATTTATATAGGATCGAAATAGCATGAATGTTGTTTTTTGCTCACTTTAAGTATGGTTCCTATAACCTAGCCTTCCACATTTGAGATATATATACTCCTTATAGAGACGTACCGTGTGTTTTAATCTTGTTTGTGATTCCGGAATTAAGCATAGTATTTTTAATTTTTGTTATTTCAACTCATGATAATAAACAACCAATTTTTGTTTCTTGAAATATCGTTACACGAACCTTACGAAAATTAGAAATTCTATTTAAATGAATTTGGATTGCTCAAAAGTCAATATCACTCCATTTTATATTTTGCTTTCTACTTTTTCCACACAAATTCTGTGGCTTGTGGTCATCTAATAACCCTATGAAGACTCTAGTTGTATATACATCAAGGGTTGAGAGCCTTTGATACTAAAAAAAAATTAATTTGCAAGAGTGAGGTAATATTTTATAATTGTAGAAACAAAGTTTTATAATAAAATTTTTTAGCAATAATATTGTAATTATTTATATTAATTTTTTTTTTATGTGTTTCTTGATATGGCCCACATATATGTCGGGCCCTATATTTATTTCTATTAGTTCTATTCTTTGGTCTTTCTAATGCTTGAAATAGAAGATGGTGACAGCCATGAGTTTGGTATCTCTGTTTCATTCATTTGGATTTGGATAACTCAGTCTAACACCACCTCAACTTTTTCATCCTTTCCTTTTCATCTCAATTTATAGCTTTTTTTTTTTTTTTT
>MKEJ01072812.1:0-16988 GCA_001753735.1 Embelia ribes | reverse complement strand
TTATACAAGTGGTAAATAATAGCTATACATACACCTATTTAGTTGTACTCAAATAAGCTCACAATTATTTTCAAAATGATGCTACTAGCCAATATATTTCCAACTAAAGTCATGTTAAAAGCCAACATATTTCCAATCAAAATTATGTTACTAACATAACATATTTTCAATCAAAATCATGTGACGAGAAAACTTTAAGGTAGTATAAATACATTATACTACCACTTGATGCAATTACGAGTTTTATACACTGATATTACATTTAGTCTTTTGAAATAGGAAATAAGAGAATGTTTTATCTTATTCAAAAACCTTACAGGTAAAGAGAGTAGTGCTTAACTTGTTTGGTTGTTATACTAATAACTTTTTAACAAACTAATTTGTTTAGGTTGAAATATCATTTAGATTACTGAAGCTACAATTTAAGAAATGATTTGTTGTATTTCTTGTTAATATTATTATTATTATCAATATTTTCATTTGTATAATCAATAGAGGCTAAAAAGAAACTAATTAGTATTCTTAAAATGAATTATAAATATATATAGGTTTTGTCGATTCTAATCATTCCTTGAGGGAACATATAAATATAGGTCTAAATTAGTTATTCCTTATTTTTAACTAAATAATAATTTGAAACATGATCTTATTAATTATTATTTTTTTCCCAATCTAAAGTCTTTAACAAAATTGGATTGGACAATTTGCTAGTAAATTGATTATTAGTAACTATAGAATGCACAACCAATTGGTACTGTACTGACACAATTATATGGAGGTTTAATATTTTTATATTTATAATTGTCCATAGTTAATCTATCAAAATAAACAATTTATTTTTCCTAACACGCTTAGAATTCCAGGTGAATAATTATGTACCCTAAGTATAAATATTTTATTCTCATACAAGATTTGATAAAAGTATGCTAACTACAAATGATTATATTAAAAAATGATCTATCAAATAAATTTGTTGTATAACCTATATCAAGTTCATATAAGGATTGTGAATATATGCATAATAATACGATTGAATTACATGCGAGTAACTTTGATGCGATAATGTGAATTGGGGCCAGCATATTTAAATCCAAGGGATATTCTGCAGTGACTTTGGTGACTAGTGTAATCTAGCCAACCAAAGGTTATTTTAACTGGATCGACTTAAAAAATAAATTTAGGAGCTAGACTCGGTGACTTTAAAATCGATAGTTGGATCCAACATAAACAAAATTTTGGTAAATAATTATCTAATTTTTCACAGATACGAGACGTGAAAAGACGTGAAATAATATCTAATTATTATTTATTGCATTGCATAATAATAATAAAATGGCAGAAAATAGTAAAAGTTACATATTTTTTTGTACAAATTTATTTTGAAAAGAATCCAAAGTATTATTTTCCCATATCGATATAGTTCACACTCACTAATCTCTTTTAGCTTATCCATCGTTTAAATATTTCGTCAGAAGTCATGTTTCATAAGACAAGAAATGCAAGTAACATGAAAAAATAAAAATAAATGTGCAAGCTACCTTAAATAGGAATAAATAACTTGAAAACTCTTTTTAACAACATGACATACTATCTTATTATGGTTAAATTAGCCTTTATACTTGGAATAGCTTGGTTTGTTGTTGAGGTGCAGAGGAGAAACGTTTGAACAAATAAAGCTCCTTCACAGAGAATCCCTCAAATAGCTAACTTGCAATTGTTCCACAAATGACTATAATAAGGCCATGACTGATAATTTTCATTTCTTGTATGGATGAATGTATATGAATTCATGTGTTGAGCAACCGTCTATATAAAGAAAACGAGCTAAACTCAACGGCATGTACATCTGTGGCCCCAAAAATAAGGAATAGAGTGATTTTTCGGCTTCACTACTACAGCTCCTTGCTCTGACAGACTCATAAGATCAAGAAGTTCCAAATGGAATAAAAAGCTGAAAATCCAAAAATTTATAATAACAGATCACTTGTGCTTTCTTTGGTAAAGGGAATAACCCACAAAGGCAGACATAAAAAATGTCCACATTACCTGCAGACACATAATCACAGCATTTAATCAAATAATATGAAAACACATCAATCCGGTTACATTTTCAATGTTTTCAACTTATATTCACGTTATTTCAATTTTTGTACAAAAAATCATTTTTGGAAACAGCAAAAACACCTTTATGCATGTGAATAGAATAGGGTGTGCATTCAAGAGAAAAGGCCTAAGAACTGCTAGAGAAATGAACTCTGTTTCCGTGTTGCAATTTTCGTACAAAATCATTTCTGGAAACAGAAAAAAAGCTTCCGCCTTCAGGGTATGAAATTTGAGATGTTGCCAAGAAAATGGTCTTAATGATGCTACTAGTCTACCAAATGCAATTCTAAATTTTATCCATAAAGGGAAAAAACTAAAACATTAAAACCACACATGCAACAAAACAGTTTCAAAAAATGGCTATTGCGGACTAGTGTAACAAATGTAGATAGCAAACAAAAGGAAATGGAAGTAAAACATTACCGTATTGATAGTCTGCCACCTCTCGAGTCTCTTGATTCTTGACTGCATATCTTCAATCACTCCTAAAGAAGTTGCTTCCCTACTCGGTGAGGACTCGGACGCTGAACTACTTCCTTGTTTCTCCATCACGATATTATTCTGTGAAATCATATAATTCCAAAGGAAAAACGTGCATTAACAATATTAAGATAAGAATACAAATAATGATGAATGTTGGCTCGAAAGTTACTCGTAAACCAGAGATACTGAGAAGGAAACTGCTGGGGCCTGTTTGGTCTGGGTTTTGGATAAGTTTTTATTATATACGTTTTCGGACACATTTTTTAGGATGAGTTTTTTCCCAAGAACATGTGTTTGGTGTTAGCTTCTTTATAACAAAGTTTGGATTTTAATGTACAGGAGCATTGAGATGGGTTGGAAATTCAAAAATTAAAAAATAAGAGTTCTCTCAAGTCAATTATCTAGACAGTCACATCTCTAGAATCCCAAGCAAAAACAGTGTGCCGCCAAAACATGAAAAACAGGAACTAGGAAATGCACGAAATGGAACCACATCCCAAATTTTATTTTTCCAGTCAACGCTACTGCGTAACAATCATTTCACATCTCTCCATATCACTGTCCCCACCATCATATTATCCTTCAAAAAAGCCCCTCATCCAAACACCTCACATGTTTGAAAACCAAAGAACTATGTGCCAAAAGGTTTTTCAGCCCCAAAAAAATTACAAACTAAGACCCATAACCAAATGGGGCCATAAGTTTCTCCATTATCTGTCTTGAATATAGGATTGACATAATATTCATTTTGCTTCTTTCCAAATAACCGTCAATACCAGAATCATTATCCTTCTCCATCAAAACCCTTCCTCTGAAATGCTTCCTTGAGTTGAAAATTGGCAAACTCACATGTCTGATACCTAAACTGTGACTGAGAAAATGCATCCAAGAGTCTTCCTCACATACCATGTTAATATGTCAACCTCAACTTCTTCTTCAACCTTTTTTTCTTCTAATCCAACTCTAACCACAGCGCATGAAGGTTAAAATCCTTTAATATACATAAGTCAATAGAACATGCAAAGTGGCATAACTGGAAAACATCAGACGAGAAAAAAATAAAATCTAGCTATGATGCAAAAGTCAGAATCTTAATAACTCCATTGTACTCTAGGTCAAGGAGGGTACCCTGTCAGTCGTGATATTACTTGACATCGAAGTTTATAATGAAATTCTCAAATAGGCTAGAACTGATGGAGATCAATATGGAATATTTGAATCTTATAAGTTATTTATTTATTTAAATAAGTCGGTATTTTTATTTAGTTTAATAAGTAAATCTATTATTTTCTTAGGGATTTAATTAGACTATATAGTATTTCCTTTATTAACGTTTAAAAAAGCTCGGTACAACCGCTTGAACAGAGTTAGGTGTGAAGATATCAATATTTTTAATGCTATAGCAGAGCAAGCCGAGTTCAATTGCAACGATCAGAAAGCGCCAATCATTGAATCATGAGCACCAGATGATCATGATATTCTTCAGAGTATGGCATTCCAAATAGAAATTTACTCAACCGTTTGAAAGCAATTGATGAAGAGAGCAATTCTAAAATCACGCAGGCTCCAGCTGTTTTCACCTCAGAAATTCCTGACACATGAACAAGGGGTTGAACTTGTAAAGGATAATTTCACGAAGTTCGATGAGAATATTGATGAGGAGCAGATAAATGAGCCATTGGATGAACCATTACTACTGTCTCATGATAATGAGATACAAGTTGAAATTGACCAAATCCCAAGCAAAATGGAATAGATGGTTGCAGAGTATCCAGGATTCTTCTATGAAAAGAACAGTTTATGAGCTTGAAGGAGATTGGTGTCAAAGTAAAAAGGATCTTGCAAAGGTGCACTTTAAGTCATTGACTAATTATAGTCATCCTTTTAGGGTTAATTCTCGTTTTAAATATGCAGAAATATTCTATTCTTTTGGAAAATAACTTGCATTTTTACATAGAGAATGAAAGTGGTAGAACTTCCTTGATAATTCCATATGAAACTTTGGTTAATTTGTGTGTGGATATATTTATTTGGGCGCCTTGTGGTATATCGTGGAGTAATTCGGGTCGAAGAAAGATGTTGCGAGCATATTGGTATAATCGAAAGGTCAACTTCAAGTGGGTTGCTCATGTTCATATATGGTGGATGATTGGATTGCAACTACTCACTATTTTTTAAGCTATGAAGTTCAAGAACGAACTTTTTTTAACCGGGGGAATGATGGTAATCAGAAAGGAATATTTGGTTCTTGTAAGTAATTTATTTATTTAAATACATCAGTGTTTTTATTTAGTTTAATAAGAGAGTATTATTTACTTCGGGATTTAATTAGGCTATCTATTATTTCCTTTTATCTTTTATTATGATTTTCTTTTCTTTTCTAGAATTAGAGTTTGTTCCTATATATATGTAGGGCTTATAAGTTTTGTTATTCAGATTTCAGAATTGATTATTGAGAATTAAAGAATTGTGTGCTTCTTCTCCCTCTTCTTCCTTCTATTTCTCTCCCTTTCTTTTCCATTTCTCTTCTTTCCTCCTACATTCTTCACGTTTGTTTCGAATTTCTGACCAGTCAGAGATAAAGATCTCGAATTTGAATGAGGTTTATCTCTTGCGATTGGCATATAATGCATGTATAGGATGAAAAATACAGAAAGACTAAATTGCAGACGAACGAAAAATCAAATTTGTATATAACAAAACCATGACCTCAGTTATGTGTCAAAAAGCTTTGGTTAACCTGGTCCTACAATCCCATGGGGAACATGCTTAAAGACAAAAACAAACAAGCAGAACAAAATGCGCTCAAATACTATACTAACTTGACTGGTTGACTTGTAGAAGTCAAGTATACTTTAAAAGTGGCAACAAATTATTTGATGTGAAAGAATATATATTTTGGAAGAAAAAGGTAAATTAATGTACCTGAGATTGAATCCATTCAACTAGATCCTGCAATTTTGCTGCTTGCTGAGACTGAATCCCATACGCACTCCTCTCTTGCACTGGTAATTTTTCCATGATTATTTGAAGGTAACTCTGCCAATGCCAGCATATAATTAAGCCTTCAGTTTTGGATTTATAACATTTTAACAATTACATTTTCTAATCACGACTTCTACACCAAAGAATTCATCTACCACGGTAATTTTTAAATAATTAAATCAAGTTCTTAAGAGCCTGTATACTTGTTTTTTCAATTTGTTCCAACAAAAACGATTTTCAGGAATTAGCCAAAAGAAAAACAAGAGGTTCCAGGGAAAGAAACAACTTTTTGTTATCTAGAGGTTCTCAGAATATTATTCCAAACCTTTATCCCAAACCAAACCGATAAATGCATTTCCAGCCGGTTTTGTCCAAACCAGGAAATATTTGTACAACATCAAATTTTCAATTCATTACAATGTAGGCCCTTTTTGTCAAAAATTTGAAGGGAGAAAAAGGGTATAAAACTCTTGAGAGGACCAAATGGCAGCAAAAAGTTGCAGGTTTGAGCATCAAACCTGAATCACCAACACCATCGTCCAAGCCTTAAATCACCTAAATTGGGTTTAGCTAACTTGAGCCAAATAAAGATATTACGTCAAGTCGTTAACGTGAATTTTCAAAGCCACTTGTTCCTATCTAAAGCAACTTGCACATCTATTTCTCAAATATGCATGTCCTTTTTGTACCACTAACATCCAGGTAGTTGGAGGTTTACCTCCACCTTTCCTTTATGTTCTCACATCGATATTCTTGCCCTATCTAACTACGATTGGGAACAATAAAATTAACCAGTGAAAATAATTACGAATAAAAGACAAGAAAAAACCTTGGTAGTATATGAACCGTCCAACTTAAGTGTCGAACCAGCAGTGGCCACGGCCTCTTTATCAACACCTTTGATTTGTAAATAAGGACTTGAGATATCTTGTAGATGATCAACCTCTATGAGAATCTGAAATAAACATTTCCTTTCAACTTTACAGACACACAGATGCTAAAACCTATGGAGGAAACCTTGTAGAGAACTTTTTAACACTTACAAGAACAGACCAATTGAATGGTAATTATTATATTCAGAACACAGCAGAATAGTATCCGAAGGTTGCAGAATAGTATCCGAAGGTTGCACTTGATGTAAGTTTAACCAACAAATATTTTTTGGAGTTGAGAACATTATAGGCTGATTGTATTTTTATTCATAAAAGCAATGATATTGAAGGACCAAAAATAGGAGCTTTACGCACAAATATGAAAAATTCAATTCTAGTGTTATGGTTAAAGAAGAATAGAGATACCAAAACAGCAGACAAATGTTTAATCGCAGGGAATTATGTTTAAAGACTAGCAAAGGATATGGAAACTATTTCCAATGACTTGTGATGAAGATAAGAAAAGAAACAGAGCTCCTGGAGGAAAAGCATTTTATTCGTGCTGAAAGTGACCATCATCCTCATCGAAGCCTTGATCCCAAGAATTAGGTCGGCTAATGGAGCCAAAATAAGATATCACCTAAGATCCTGAAAGTGAACTTTCCAATTCCACTTGTTCAAAGATGAAATTGAACATTTTTCATAATATTTATAACAAGTCAAAAGATCAAAACATCAAGCAAGCAGTCATTTACAGCAAATGGACAAGCAGTGTGGATAGTTTTTAAAATGTAAAATTTTTAGATTTCCACATGGTTAAAAAATCTACATATGATGACACTGACTTGGGCATTCGAGAAGTACTACATAGTTATAAAATTTGTGGAAGCACAAGACAGAGAATTAACATGGAAAGAAGTTCATCTGCAATTTAAGAGACAATAAAAGGATTGGACACAAATATATATACTTTTTTGGTAAGTAAACCAAATTTATGTAATTATATAAAATATAGCTCCGGTGATAGCAAACCTTTCCATCTTGGTAGATATATGCTGATGCTTCAATGTAAGCCACAGCCTGGTACCTGAAAAATGCAGAAATGTCATGAACCATCTCAGTAACAAATCGTAAAATGGGCAGAGCCTTCAACTTCCTAGCTCGTTTATGCCAAGGGTTGTTTAGTCTTATATGAACCATATCAGGCTTCCACCATTATCTAAAAAATACTCAAATCCAGTACCATTTCTCTTTCATGTTCTTCGATAAAAGTTATACGTAAGGAAAAACTTGTTTGAGTGCAAATACGTAGAAGTGAAATATTCAAATTAAATAAGAGCAAAATGAGTATTACATAAACCTTTACTGGTTAAGATTGTCTCTAATACATAAAAACGTAACTTACATTACCTTCTAAGATGCGAAACTTGCCTAATTTTCTGTTGAAAAACAAAAAATGTTGTTCTATGGAAATAAAAGAATAGATGAAGACTTGTTCAATGAAAAAGCTTGATGCCATTTAATCTATAAACCAGTTGATCCTGAACTAGTAGATTATAATGCATGAAAATACCTGAATTAAAAGTATATTGTAATGCATGAAAATATCTAAATAAAAGGAAAATATAATTCAAATAATGGAATAGGCTTTTGGAAAAGGAGATTTGCCTCACCCAAGGTTAAGGAGACCAGCAACTGTGCTGATGCTGATGTCGAAATCAACTTTCGGTTGAATAATAAAATTCCCTTCTCTTATTGGCTGAAAAGTATATAATCCATAAACCGAAAATGGAAAGGATTTAATCATTATTTTAACTGTAATGTACACTTGAACAAGAAGTTAATTTCAATACAGTTAATACACAGACCTCGCGAATCAACACAGCAAATCTCCCCTCACATATTCTAACTCTTATGCAGTCACTCTCCGCTAGTTGGCCATTAGCAGGTATTCCAGGAAGTTTAAAATAGATATCAGTAAAAGTCTGAACAGAACTGCATATCTTCGTAGCGTCCACAATTCTTAAAATGTCTTGGTAAGCCACCTATTATTGAAGGATCAAGAAAATATGTCAAACAGTCTGTTTAAATGAGTTCTTGAGAGAGCTAAAAGAGGGATTACCTCTTTATTACTTTTTAACACAAATAACGAGCTCTCAGGGGAAAGAACGGGATCAAAGTCATTACGAATTTTGAGCTGCAACAACACACAAAATAGCACCATGATCAGACTTGTGCCGCTTAATTTTAGAACTTAATAAATATTGACAACTGGTACGAATTTCAAACAGAAAATACTGTTGGGAAGAAAATCACAAACATTGATCTTGCTCAAGCTTTTTTACACATTGTCAGAAAGTAACCGCGTGCTAACATATATATATATATACATATATATATATATATATATTGAAAGGTACCCTCACGCTAACATATTTCTCGTCGTATAATAAAATTTCTTCTTGCGAATCAACAAAAATAGGCTCAGAATTTATGATATAACCATTAAACTAGTGCATAAGAATAGAAAAAATTGGATAATCTTTCAAAAAAAAAGCTAGTAGATTGCAAAGATTTGAAATCCATGTCAACTTCATGGGTGTTTGAAACATGGAATCAGAAAAGATTAAGAGAAAGAAAGAAAAAGCTAGATTCATATTGCTTAATGATTCTAACTTTTTGAGGTCAAAACAATAAGAAAAACTCTGCTTAAAAGCTAAGAGCCAAATAAATGCACACCTGCTTTTAAGCAAAAAAGTAGAAAAGCTTGAGTTTAAACTCAGCTTGGTATGAGCCTTTTAATTGCAGATGAAGATCATTTCTTTTCCAATTATACACCGGATCATTTAATTAACACGGTAAATAATGACAACAGAAACAATACCATCAATTCTAATCAACCAAACCATCATTCCGCAGAAGAGATTGTTAACATAAAATGATGACAACTTAATAACACCTAAAAAAGCTATCTTTGAGCTCGAATTTGCAAACCCAAATCGAAATATGAACAATAAACCAATAATTACTCCTAAAATATCTATCTTTGAGCTCGATTTAGCAAACCCAAATTGAATTATGAACAATAAATCAATGATCAAACAATTAAAAAATAGATCTGAGAATAATTTGGATCAAGCAGAGATTACCCTTGTGAGATCTCTATGAGGGAAGGAGAAGAGTCTCCGCAGAGCTGGCAATAGAGAGAGAGAGAGAGAGAGAAATAATGATAATACGTTGATTTAGGTTCAATAAAGAAAAGCAAATAATTATTGTTCCGTGATCTCTTTTTCTACTTTTTTTTTCTGTCTCTAACTTTATGAATTTTTTAGATTTGAAAGGGAGAAAATGAAAAGTATATTCAGAAACGATCGAGAGAGCGAGAGAGAGAATTTTACGGGGCTGAAGACGACGACGACGGAGATAGAGATAATTATTTGTTTTTATTCTCGTACTAATTTAAAATCCCACCCAAATTATTATATATAGCATATTTTTTAACATTTTTTATTCAAATTTATAAAAGACCTTAGCAACAAAATAATAACAACACGCACACCAGTCTTTCGGTTTTAATTTTTCCATTTTTTATTAAAAATTTATATTTTACTAGAATAATTATATAATATAATAAAATATAAAAATTATTTTCTTTAATTGTAATCAATATTTTTAAAACTTGATAAAAAAAATTATTTTTTAGTTAAAAGGTATGCCTAGTAAATTTTTCAAAAATGTCTCCATTGATAAATTTAGTATAGCATATCTGCAAATTTTTCTAAAAATCAAATAGGGATAAATATAGTTTAATAAGAGCATTCAAATTTGTTTTTTTTATTTTATTTCTAAATTTAATTTTTAATATATTCATTTTTCATACAAAATAGAAATTAATCACACAAGATTTTTAAAAAAAATCATTTCTATACATAAAAAATTATTAATATATAAAAATAATAAATTTTGAAACATATATATTGTTATATTTATCTTATTTTTGTGCAAAAAAAAATAATTTTAATAAAAAAAATAAATTTTTTTCTTCTGAAAATAGAAATGCTAATCTATTTATAATTTATTATAATTTCTAAACGCCTAATTTTTATGCCTATTTATATTCTCTTCCCGGTACTCCCTTCACGTCCGCGGTTATCGCTTCAGTCCTCTCCGCCTCTCTCTCTCTCTCCCCCCTGAGTTCAGCTTCCACAAGGTACCCCTTTTTCGAATCACTTGCTCTTTGAACCAGTTAATTTATACTCTAAACCACTCATTAGTTAATTAATGTAATACCCATCCCTTTATCTGCCAATTTCTTATTTTTCCACTGATTTTTTGTTTCCGGTAATTTATTTGCAAAAATTTTGATCTTTATTAAAAACCCTAAAATTTTCTATGCTTAACCCTAGTTGGAAAAACTATTTAGGTATATTTTATTTTTTTTGCAATGTCTAATTTGCAGTTGTTCAATATATTTGTTCACTTTCTCCTTCAACCAGTAAATTCATAGTGTAAACTATTTATTAGTTAACAACACATCTCTTTATCAGCCAAGTTCTTCTTTTTTCCACCGTTTTTCTTTTCTCAGTTTTTTAATTCTGGCATTTTTAAGCTTTTAAAGCAGACCCCTAGTTTCCTATGCTTAATGCTAATTGGATAAACTAGTTAGGTATAAGAGTTTTGTTTTTTTTTTTCCTTATTTGCTGTTCTTCAATAAATTTAAATGTTAAGTCTTACTTTTTGTTGTGTAAGAGCAGTTTATACATATGAATGTTGAATTAATGGGATACTTTTTGGACGTCTCATTTGATCCCATTCGCTATAAAGCTTTGTGATTTGGCTTATGTTCTAGGGTTAATTGTATCAGTTCAAAGTTGTAGCCTTTTGTTTCAGGAGAGAAAATGAGCAAGAGTGGGAGTGTTAGGGTTTATTTGGTTGCAGCTTTTGATAAAAAAAAAACAGTTGGCTTTTGTCAAACTAAAAAAAAAAGCTATACGCATCCACCTTAAAGCTTGTAGCTTTTTCAGGTGGGAAAAAAAAAAAAAAAGCTTTCCTAATACACACCTTCTGCTGAACAGAAAGCAGAAATACTTGAGCTTTAAAGTTGCATCCAAACGAGTGCTATGATTTATGATGCCTTTCTCTCAGAGTTCGAGTGACTAACCAACCATATAAAGGCGGTTCGTTTGGTTGCAACTTTTAAGCAAATAAGCCAACTTATTTCTGTCTAAGAAAAAAGCTAGATGCAAAACAACAAATAAGCCATATGTTGTCCAACTTTTAAGCAAAAAAACTAATATGTTGCAACCAAACAAGCATTTAGTAGCCGCTTTCCCTGTGGTTATGAACCATTAGTCTAAGTTCTTCCTGTATCATAACTAGCAGTTTATTGATCACTGTGTATCTAAGAAATTACTCTGCAGCTTCATGTGGCATAGGTTTAGCGACCATTTTTTTCCCCTTTTTTTGTTGTGATGGTTTACCTCATGTTTTCACTGCATAGGATCTAGTAGTTGCAGAAGAGGTGAACTTTCTATTTGAACACTCGCAGTTTTTCTTCTGAAAGTAGGTTCCTCTGATTGGAAAAAACATCACAGAAATGGGCTCAACAAACGCCTCAGGTGATATATCGTCAGAAATGGAAGTGGATGCTTTTCGACGCCTCTTTCCGCTTCGGTATCACGAGCGTCACCTGGTTGAATCTGTACGTCCTGATGCCAGGCTCCTTGGAAGAGCTAGAGATACAACACTTCACTTTGGTTAGTTTCCGTTTTCATTTTGAGAAATCTAGAAAGGAGAATGTTATGTCAACAAAAGCTCTTGGAAAAATGCTTACAAAGCAGTATGTTAGCTATGCACTAGCTTATGAGTATCAAGTACTACTATTTTTATATTTTCCAATGTATTGCTAATGTGTCATTTCAAAAGTGTCTTTGTATGAGTTTTTTTTTTTTTAATGACATGTCATTTGAAAATTTCCCCTTCTTTGCGTGTATTTTGGGTCACTAACTCACATTGCTTTGATCAAATCTTTGGCAATGAAGGACCAGTTTCATCTGCTAATGGGTCAGCTTTAGTCAAGATAGGTTGCACTGTAAGTTTTCTCAACCCTGACAATGTAGGCCAAAATTGCGATTGCCATTAGTCTATTTTTGTGTTTATATGTATGGGACTCTTATCTATGTTTGTAATGTGACATTCTTCTTGTACCTTTCATCGTGGATGCCCTCTGCAGGCCATGCTGGCAGCCATTAAGATGGAAGTCATGACCCCTACCACAGAATCTCCTGACGAGGGCTGCATAGGTTATCACCTGTCGATAAATTTACTGTCTTTTGTTACTATTATTATTGTCTATTTTTTCCCCTTTCCAATTTTGCATGTTAGCTTCTGATTCATATTCTGCTTTTGACAGCAATTGATTTTCACATGCCACCCATTTGCTCTCCAACTGTTAGACCTGGAAGGCCAGCTGAGGCAGCACCAGTTTTGTCGAAGCAGTTATCGGACACCATCTTAAGGTAGATCGTATATGTGTTCTCTTGGTTAACATCCTCCATCTGCTTTGCATGTAGAGGTAAAAATGCTTAAGCTTTTAGGATTTTTCCACAATACCATTGCCCGTGCTGGAATTTTTTTTCTTCTGGGGGTAGACTTAGAGTTTCACGTCCTTCGGTAAAGCCCATTTTGTGTGTGAAAAAACATGGAAAGAACAGCTTTTGGTTTTACATCAACACGATTTTATTTGCATCAAAGAAAAAACAGACATTGCAAGAAGATTTGTATTGCTAGTATTGATGAAGGCAAGCCACAGATGAAACTTGGGATAAATGTTATGGTCTCCTATTCCTGACAGTGGTAAAAAATTATGTTTCTTGTAAATGTACGTATTAATCCGTTGGTCATCTCACACAATTTCCCAGATGTTTTGCACATGTGAGATTGGTCTATTTGAGTTATACATACTGTTTTAGCCATAATTGTGGCCTGCAAGGAATGTTATTGTATTTAATCTTTTTCTTTGAAATGCAATTCTTTATACTAATATCCCTTTGGTTGGCTATAGTTCTGGCATGATCAACTTGAAGGATTTGTGTTTGGTGCCCGGGAAAGCAGCCTGGATGGCATACCTGGTAATTGCTTGTTAATTTGCATGTGTATCTCTTTCTAAAGTTCAAATAAGCACGTTTATTTTTGTTTTGTTTGGTTTTTTCTTTTTTCTTGAGGTGTAAGTGCCGTGTGTTGAGTTGGTACTATGTGTCTAAATAATTTAATCGATATCTTTGTTGAAATTTGTAAAAGACAAGCTCAATGCACTTTCAAAGTGAATTTCATATAAATCCGTAGAAAAAGCCCTTAAGCTTGATTTGGACCCCAATAGTGTTCTCAGCATGCATACTTCAGAGCTGGTGAATAATTAAATTTCACTGCTTGTTGGTGTTTTGATGAACAGAATGATAATTTATTTATCTGCGTAGGACGTATACTGTTTGGATGCCGACGGTGCCCTTTTCGATGCAGCATTGTTTTCAGCAGTTGCTGCCTTGTCTCACTGTAAGTTTGTTTTTTTTTTTTTGTTTTCGTTTTGTCCAAACTTCTGTTTGCCCTCCTTATACATGCTTTGATTTACATCATTTGTATAGGCAAAACTACAACATTGCGTCTCTAGTGAATGGTCTCCGGTTGATCTTCTGAACTATAAAAATCAGTTGTTTCTTTTTAATTTTTTTTTTTGAGAAAATATGTAATGCACATGCAGTCTATATTACTATCTTTCCCCTTTTCTTTTAGGTCATTCTGCTGTTTGTTGTTTTGCCAATACGTACTTGTTTTGCTTAATCTCGATAGTCAACAACGTGGTTATGCATCTGCTTAACCTGGGGTCTATGCGGCACAATAGCATTGTACTTTTTGTGCAACTTTGTTGTATTTTTAAGTTTTATTATTTCCTTTATGCTGTCATCTAAAATTCATCCCTTGCAGTGGAAATACCAGTAGTTGGTTTGAACGACGATGGGAGAGTAGTTGTTTTATCAGAAGAAAATGGAGAGAGAACGAAAAAGGAGCCGGTAAATAAAGAGAAGGGAAAGCTCACGCTCAATACAGTTCCTTTCTCTTTGACATGTATCCTACACAAGAATTACGTGCTAGCGGACCCCACAAACGAGGAAGAGTCCATCATGGAAACTCTTTTAACTGTCGTATTAGATTCGTCTTTTCGACTCGTATCTCTTTACAAGCCCGGTGGCCCCGTGCTCGCACATACATCGGTTATTCAGGTGAGTTGCTTTGTTTAGCAATATGCTATACAATTATTATGATAGAGTTGATGTAAAGGCGAAAAATAAGAGGACACTCGAATAAGCAACAATAAACATACTATAAAGATAAGCAAATATACAACACGCTATTTACAACAACAAAAAATAAAAATTAATAAAAATAAAATAAAATAAAATAAGGGGCCTTAAAATGGATGTTTAAATGGCATTTAAATATCATAATTATTCTATATTCAATCTCTTCTAAAATTAATATTGGTGGTATTTAAAACTTAACCCGAATATTTCCATAGGTTAATGACATACATTCCTTCATTGTCATCTGAGGGTTGGGTCGGTACTTGTGAAACATCTCTAGAAACAAGGAAAGAATGAGTACATCATACCCTCCTTAGAATGCGAAAGTTTTGTATACTGACACGTCTCTCTCTATATATATATATTAGGGGCCTTAAAAAAGTTTCTAAATTTTGATTAATTGAGCAATGTTCGTTATTGTTGTAGGATTGCATCGCATTAACAAGACAAAGAGTGAAGGAACTTCAACAAATATTGGATGAAGCCATTTCACCTATGGAGGTAGATGAAGTCACCGAGCAACGATAAAAATACCGCAACGATGTGAAATTATTTGCTAGAATATTGCTATTTACAGAAGCAGCAACAGTTGGTGATTTTCCCGGCCTAGGCGTGAAAATTATTTTGGTGTTTTCAATTATTTTGCTTAAATACTTATAATGTCATGTAGCAAATATAGATTTGCCAGTGGAAGCAATTTCGGTCTTGAGACATTTGACGAAGAATCGATGAAGCAACGTTTGCTCCTGAAAACTTATTCTTGTGCTTTACCTGACCAAGGTTTTATTTTATTTGATGACTTGATCGAAGAAAGTTAATGTTTTTCTTCTTAATAATATTCAAAGCCGTTGAGTTGAATATTATGTAACACTTGACTTGCCCCATTTGGAGTCTTATGAAAAAGTAGTATTTATTGTAAAATTATCTAATAAAACAAAATAAAGAATAATATAAAATTAATAAAAATACGAAAATTACATTATTCAACTTAAAATTTAATTTTAGAGTTAAATTGAGTTTCATTTATGGAAAAATTAGTTTGTGTTTATTTATATATGTGAAAATATAGAATATAAGGGAGTAGGATATTTAGAGTATGCTCTTATTTTATTTTTATTTTTTTCTTTCTTTTCACTTTGCTATTTCCTTTTGTGTGTGTTGTTGTGCGTGTGAAATGAGCAAAACAATGCATCAATCAAGTGACTTCTGCTTATTTATAATACTCCCCCTTAGATGATAAAGTATTATTTGAATATCATCTGTAATGTCCCAAAAAAATTCAAGTAAATTTTTTACATTTTAATAATATTATATATATCGTTATATAATATTATTATTATGAATTTTATGGTGTGAATGATTTCATGGAGATGAGTTGTTGAAGTAGCTTGTTTTGGAGTGGAGTAGGGGCTGGTGTGCCGTTACACTAAGTGTGGTATAACGACACACAACAGAGATTGGAGTTACTAGGAGTCATTACACAAGTTAGTGTAACGGTACAAGAGGGTGTGATGGTACACCAGGAGTGGTGTAATGTTACACCAATGTATTGTAGACTTTCTGGAAGCCGTCACACAAGTTGGTGTAACGGTACAAAGGTGGTGCAATGGTACACCAGAAGAGGTGTAACAGTACACCAGAAGTGGTGTAACATTACACCAAAGGGAAAATATACACTGGGGGCCGGTACACCTAGTGGTGTAACGGCACACCCAGTCTCAACAAAAGGCATTGGTGTAATGATACACCAACCTTGGTGTACCGATACACCCAAGTATGAAAATAAAAATTGTGGGCCTGCGACTATATGTTGACTTAATACCCTCTCTCCTCTCGTTATTTGCACCGGATAAAAAGAAAGAGAGAGGGAGAGGGAGGAGAGGAGAAGAGAAGAGAAGAGAAAGTAGAAGCCCACAATCATCTAGCTCGAGACCTCGGATTCGTAAACGTAGTTGATTTTTGGAGGCTACTTCTTACGGTGATCGTTTTGACATAAGTTTTCCTTTCTATCTTTCTCGTTGATTTTACCTAGGGTTTCGTGGTCATTTGATTCGTTTTATGTCTCATAGATCATTTTCATGCTTAGATTCGCTACGATCCGAGACCCATAGATAGCTCGTTCGAGAGTTGAGTTTCAGAGGCTTTGGAGGTTGATTCCATCTAGTTTCACTTGTCGTTTGGCCTCGAG
>MKEJ01072796.1:0-11043 GCA_001753735.1 Embelia ribes | reverse complement strand
TTGGTGATTGGAGTATTTTATGGTTAGTGTTATGATTTGTGAGTTTGGTTGTGATTTTCGCAATTCGCACCTCCGGGTCCCGGGTGCTTGGGATTTGGGGCGCGACAATGGGTGTTGGCTTGCTAGAAGGGAAAACATATTTCTGGAGTAGTTTTAGTGCTAGAGGCAAGCTGGACTCAAGGAATAGTATTCTAAGGTTATATTCAGACTTATATTTTATAGTTTTGTACGAGCATATAGCTCAATGAGATTATGTATTGTAGTAGGGTGTTGCTCCCTGGGTTATGCATTATGTATCTATGATGATTAGGATGCTGTTATATTAGATACTTATGTGGCGCATATATGTATTATGATAGGATGTCAGGATGAGATGTGGGTGTTATTCTATTTTACTTTCTTTCAGTTCACATCCTCGGGTGTATGGGAATTCGGGGCTTGACAAACTGCGTACATATGGCATCCGATTAATCTCAATAATGTCCCTCGCCCGCCTTTGCACATACAACATAGATGTGATACAAATATAGGAAACAAAATGCATGAGTTAGCCTACTAAATAACACGATAACATGATGTTATGCAGTGTCAAAATGTGCAAACATGCAACCCATAAGTTTGAATGTAATGTAATATCTATGCAATGCAAACTCGATATTACATTAGAAGGTATCGAGTTTGCATTGATATTACATTAGAAGGTATCGAGTTTGCATTGCATAGATATTATAAAATAAGGGTTATCTCGTAAACCTTACACTATAATCTGCTATCCTCACATGATACGATTATAGTTATTATCTCTGCGCAAGTTTTTCAATTTTTACGGTAAGACGCTAAGTCTTCTCTTTATTTGCTTCACACAACACATAAAAGTCGACACTTGTCCAAAAAGAAAAGGAAAATAACTCAATTTTCCAATGAATGCAACTCAATAATTTTCTCGTAAAAAGGACTTTCAATCCTTCACTTTTCAATTTAACAACACTTTTAAAACTTCTCATTTTAATTCAACAACACTTTGAGCATCATTGCTCATTCTCATAACAACACATTTAAACTTTGCCGATATGTTCAACATTTCACACAAACTTCTTTGCCAACACCTTTTAAAACAACACTTACCACTTTGCCTTTAAAAATATCATTTTCAAATTCTCAACACTTTAGAATTCATTTTCAAAATTTCCGCCAACACAAAATTTTCGCTTTTTGAAATTCTCCATACAACATGTTTAATCAAAATTAATGCTCATGAATATAATATGGATCTATGCCTACACATACTTTAATACTACTCATTAACATTAATAAGGTAAGAAATTTGCAATTACAAGTAATTAAAGCGTGGAATTCAATACAAAAATTACATGTAAAGGTACACACATAAACTCATGCGTATATTGGTATTTCGTAATCTACTTGTACCTTTAATCTCATTAGAAGACACCCGAAAGCTACATAAAGAAAATCCTTAAATCTCCTCTTTTTCACCTCTCGGTTTGATTTAGAAGATGAACACGGATTGGAACAAGCCTAGAGGAGAACATACTCGACTCATCACAAGGATAAAGAAAATCAAGTTTATTTTGAAGTAACTCAAAGGCACGAAAATTAATGAATAGTGGATGAACGACATAAGGAACAAGACTTACCTCCAAATATTCCCTACGCTTCAAAGATTGCGAATATCCACTTTTTATCGAAAGGGAATACATGGATCTTGATGATATTGAGGCTCAAAGAATGAAAAGAAATATCATCATCACCCTTTCTCTCAATCTAAATCGGATGAAAGGTAAAAGTGAGCAAAAAGTGATATTAATACTTTAAGTCAAAAAGTATTTTTAGGAATCAACGGACATATTCACCACATCAGTCAACATATTTACCACATCAGTCAACATATTCTCTCTACCTAAGCATCAGAATCCCCTAGAACAAAAATGACCAAATTAATTGGCATTGTAACATCCCAAAAATTCTGCGATGCTGAAGGTGGCAGTAGTGTTATAAAGGTGCTAGTTCTAGCATTGGTAGTGACGGTGATCGGAAGAGAACCTGCGATGTATTTTCTTCTCCTTTTCTTGGTAGGGGTTCTTAGCTTGCCCGATCTTCTTCTTATAGCTAGACAATTCAGGGTCGGGATGCTTTACATGTAGCCAACAGGGTCACCTTACTCAAGATTGTTCTCGTCCTCCTATATGTCCTTTGTGTGGCACAAAGGGACATATGCAAACTTTGTATCATTGGCAGTGTGTAAGTAGTGTGGCCTTCAAGAATATATGCAGATGCATTATCTTGAGGGATTCGTGGTTCCGAGCAGTTCTCATGGACCTACTTCATCTTCTATTTAGCCTGAGATGGTTTCAAGGAGGTTGTATGTTCCTCCATCTATTTCTTTTCGTCAGAGTAGGGATCATCTCGGGGAGGCAGTGGTGGTGGTTCTCGGGGTTTTTAGTTGGGCCAAACTTTATAGGCTCGTACTTTTGCTATGTCACAGTCTCCATATGCAATTGAGCCTTTTGTTGTAAGAGATACCATTCCTTTCCTTTTGAGTTGGGCGATTCTATTTTTTGACACGGGGGCATCTTATTCTTTCATTTCTATACGTTTTGCACACATATTATAGTTGCCTATTGAGGAGTCGAGTACTCCTATTTATGTTAATACTATAGGGGAGAATAATTTTCATATCGGTACTGTGTGTTGGGGGTATGAACTTGCGATTGCTGATCATATTTCTGATGAGAAGATCGCAGGGTTGGAGTTGATTCTGGTTGTCCGTATATTCACGGATGTGTTTTTTGATGATCTGAGTGGTCTATCTCCCGAGAGATAAGTTGAGTTATCTATTGATTTGATTCCAGGACTAAGCCGATTGCTATTGCACCGTATCGATTAGTTCCAGTAGAATTAGGCGAGTTGATGGTTCAAATCGATGATCTTAAGTTGAAGGGAATTATCCTATATAATACATTACCATGGGGGTGTTCTAGAGTTGTTCGTGCCTAAGAAGGATCGCACTATTCCGATTATCGCAAGTTGAACCACATGATTGTGAAGTACAAGTATCTTTTGTTGAGAATTGATGACTTGTTTGATCAATTACGGGGTTCTAAATTCTTCTCAAAGATTGATCTTTATTCCGGTTATCACCAATTTCACGTTTGCAAAAGATAATATACCAAATACGGTTTTCGAACTGGTTATGGGCATTTTGAGTTTCTCATAAAGCCATTTGGCTTGACGAATGCCCCAACAACGTCATGGATTTGATGAATAGAAAATTTCATCCGTACCTTGACCATTTTTGTTGTGTTTATTGATGACATTCTTATTTATTCACCTACGTAAGAGGTACATCGCGAGCATTTGTGCACTGTTCTTTTTACTCTTCGGGAGCACTTTCGATTTGCAAAGTTTACAAAATGTGAGCTTTGGTTGCGAGTTGATGCAACTTGGGAAGCTAGTGGCTCATGCATCGAGTCAGCTCAAAGTGCATGAGAAGAACTACCCAACATATGATCTTGAGCTTGGTGCGGTGGTGTTCACGTTGGAGTGTTGGTGACATTACCTCTATGTTGAAAAATTCAAAGTCTTTTTTCCAATATTTAATCTCTCAAGTACGTCTTTACCTAATGTGACTTGAATATGTGTCATTGGAGGTGGATGAAATACTTAGATCAGTACAATTTTAATCTAAAGTATCTTTCTGGGAAGGCTAATTTGGTAGCAAATGCATTGAGCCGTAAGATTATATGTACTCTCGTTTTTCTTGCAATGCATGAGTAGGAAGTGTTGAGTGAATTTAACAAATTTAGTTTGGAAGTGGTGGAAGTGGAGGATATAACAACGTTTTTGACAATTGAGGTCTAACCAACCTTGATCACTTATGTTATAGAAGCGCAACGTGTTGATGATGAATCCTAGGCATATTGTGTTTGTATTCTTTCTGATGATGGCGGATTACGTTTCCAAAATCATCTTTTCATTTCTAATTCTATTTAGGATGAGGTTATTCGGGAATCTCATCATTCACATTTTGCGGTTCATCCGGGTGGCACAGAGATGTTTTATAATGTATATCATCAATTTTCTAGTATGAAAAACAATATAGCAAAGTTTGTTTTGCATTATTTGACGTGTTAGCAAATGAAGGCTGAGTACAAGTGTCCCTGTGGATTGTTGCATCCATTGCCCATTCACAAGTAGAAGTGGGAGCAGATTACGATGGACTTCGTTGTGGGATTTCCAAGATAAAGGCGTGGTTGCGATGCAATTTGGGTTTTAGTGGATCTTTTGATTAAATCTGCTTATTTTATTCTTCTGCGTACTACCGACTCAGTTGAGAAGCTCTGCCAAATGTATATTGATAAGATTATTCATTTGCACGGGGCTTCTATATCAATTATGTCAGATTGAGATCCTCATTTCGTTTTGCAATTTTGGTCGAGTCTCCAAAGAGTCTTGAGGACTAATCTTTCGACGAGTATAATGTTTCATTTGGAGACAGATAACCAATCCAAGTTAACAATTCAAATTCTTGAGGATATGCTTTGAACAAGCATCCTAGATATTAGAGGGAGATGGGAGGAACACGCGAGCTTGATAGAGTAGAGTATTTTCTCCTCTAGATTAATTCCGATTCGTGTTCATCTCCTAGACAACCTTGGGATAAAGAAGAGGAGTTTTGGGGCTTCTTGGGGAGAAGTTCTTGGGTATGGTTTAGTGCTATTAAAGGTATGAATAAACTACAAAATAACAATATAAACGTGAGTTTATGTATATACCATTGTAATTTACGTGTTGAAGTTTATGCTTTATTAATGTGTTATGGATATTAATTTCTTACCATTTGGAATTAAATGTGTATAATAAAACATGTGTAGAAGTTGGTAATAAATTACATTGCTATATGCATCATTCATTCGTTGTATTGGTATAGCATGTTCATGACAAGAACTAAAGTGTTGATTTTGATAAATGAAAAGTGTTGAAATGATTTCTAACGTATTGAGAATTTGAAAAATGAAATTTCAAAAGAGAAGTGAAAGTGAAGGAACATGTTTATATGAAGAATCAAATAAGTTTAAGAAGTATTGTTATTTAAAATCAAAGATTTTAAAGTGTTGTTTATGAAGAAAGAGTTGAGTTACATTCATTGGGAAATTGAGTCATTTTCCTTTTCTTTTCGGGACAAGTGTCGAATTTATGTGTTGTAAGAAGAAAATAAAGAAAAGGCTCAGTACCTTACCATGAAAGTCGGAATACCTGCACAGGGATATTAACTATAATCACATCCTACAAGGAGGGCAGATTATAATTTATGGTTTATGAAATAACTCTTATTTTAGAAAATCGTGTTGAGATGCTAGTCCTCTCTTTTAAGTGTTGAGTTGAGTATTTGATTTGGTGTTGGTGTTAGTGTCGAGTTTACATTGTATAGACACTGCATTTCATTCACTCTTATATATTGCATCTTTATACATATTGGCACCACATAGCATCCCGTTTATGTCGCGCCTCGAATTCCCATAAACCTGGGGATACGAGATAAGTAACAAAAGAACAAAAAATAATGAAGAAAACAATATATAAAATGAAGTAGAAAATGTAAAAGATCGCATCTATCCATTCTAACTTACAATAACAACCACAACTGTATTATATATACATCAAAAGTAAATACAACAGTCCATAGCATACTACATAGCTGTAACAACAAAATATACAAATCCAATTATAAGCATACCTCCAAGTTCGCTAAACAAAGACAACAAGCTATGAGCTTATACTAATTAGAGAAACAAAAGAAGTACAAACTCCAAGACTTGTCTACAAAAAGGTATCATCATCCATACAATAAAATATGCATGCTTCTAAGTCTCCATAGTCATCCATGTATGTCTTGTGTTTGACTCCGGACCTATAAATATATTAGGACTATGGCATAGAAAACAAATATACAGATCAAATGCAAAACTGGAATATGTAAAAGTTGCTATATAATATATGCAACTTGTAAAATATGTTAAATATATGAGCCATATAAATGCAATGAACAATGTTGCAAAATATAAAGAATGTGACCTCCAACAAACTCCATAAACTAGAAAGTTAGGGCTAGTATCTCTCCATTAATTTTGATGCTAGGCCTCGCCTATAATCGATGCATCATGTACGATATGAATTATAGGCCCGATTCTAAGACACTCTAATGTCTAGAGTGATTGAAGTTCTCTCCTTATGCAGGTTTCCCAAATCTCATGGTAGGGTTAAAGCCCCTAAACTTAAGTCTTCCACTCCCCGAAGAGTTAAAATCATCGTTTTTAAAAGGTAAAAATCAATAATGTCTCCCCCGAAAAGAAAGTAAAAGGACTCAAATCATATGTGAATGAGTATGCTTTTCTTAAAACCTCCAAAAATGTTCGTTTAAAGTTACATTGGTATAAAAATCAATGAAGATCCTTCTTGGCTTCGAAAAATCAACGAGAACTCTTCTTGGCCTTGGATTATTCTCCAAATAAACCTTCAAAATATAGCCTTCGAAATATAAAACCAAGTTTAAAAATAATGCTTTGAAAACATGATTTTCCTCTTAAATATTTCCTCCAAAAGTTTTCATTTGAAAACATGAATGTCAAATGAAATGATATCCTACATAAAGCCTCCATAATATAACTGCTAAGATAATAAACAAAGCATACTACTATAATTACATAAAGTAATTAATGCCTCCGAGTAAGAATTAGCATATAATTATCAAGCTATTATACGAAATTCTTATAACAAACAATACATTTATATATTTTGTTATACGACATAGCTTCAAGTCCATATTAAAGTTTAGAACCCACTTGTACCTTAGCTCGTACGCCTCCCGAATTGCCAACTAAAGGCCAAACAATCCCGAGTCAAAACCCACTTTCCTAGCCTCCATTAAATCCCGTGATTTGATCTAGATCCACTCAACAAAATGAGATGAACCCATAAAGAAAAATAATCGACACACGGTGAGAAACAATAATACCAACGTTATTTCAACATGTGACAAAAGCATGGAAACCAAGACATCAACAACAAAAAAGATAGAAGTCAAAACTTACCCCAAAATTACGATCTTGTAACAAGGAATCTAAATCTCTACTTTTTATCGATAAATATAGTTTCGAGTTAGATGAAATGAAGCGACAAAGCTCGAAACCCAAAATCACTACCCTCACTCTCTCTTTCCTCCCCTATCAGACTTGGTCGAAAATGGCCAAAAACAATGGGGCCAAATGCTTTAAAATGAAAGTCAACAAAGGCGGGCAAAATAGATAACAACCAACCAATATAAATATATCAATCGATTGCTTTGTATCAGCTAATCGAGGTCCATAATAGATAGGTTTCAATAAGTTTTGGCCTCGGTATATCAACCGGTTGTTAACAACCTATCAGCAACTTGTTACCTCTGAAATGGAATATTTTGGGTTCAGTTTTTACCCCTTTATGCTTTGAATTAGTCTTTTATTAAAACACAATATTTTAGATAATTGAAATTCCTTTCTATCAGTATATTGTAGGCCTTAATAAGAGTTATGATTTGAGAGATATTGCCAAAATACTAAACAGATGTCACGGCTACGGCTCAATTACAACCTCTCCAAACTTCTCCAAATGACTCCGAAAGCCATTCTATGCTACGAAAGGCTATACCATGATTATGAATGCCATTCAACAAGCCTACTAAAAGCATGATAAGAAATGACTATGAATGTCATGCTATGATGATAAATTTATATTTTCGGAAAATTTGCTTAAAAAGTTTGTGACTTTACATCCTCCCACTGTTAGGACATTTCGTCCCCAAAATTAGAACAAATGGCGAAAGAAAAAAGAACATACCCGTTTCCGTAAAAAGCTCTGGATACTTTACTCAAATATCGTTCTCATGTTCCCAGGTAGACTCCTAGATACGATGGTGCTTCCATAATACTTTAATCAACCAAATGGAATACCCCCAAAGAACCTTCTCCTTTGAATCTAAGATAGAAATTGGATGAACGTCATAGGAAATATCGTCTTCCGCATGAAGATCATCGTAATTCATAACATGTGATGGATTTTGTATATACTTGTGAAGCATAGATACATGGAATACAGGATGAACCCCCGAGAGTTGCAGTAGCAATGGAAGACGATACATTACATCACCAACTGCCTCCAGAACAAGAAACGAACCAATGAAATGCAGAGAAAGCTTCCCTTTCATTTTGAAATGCATAATGCCTTTTCGAGGGAAAAATTTTAAAAATATGTATTCGCCATCTATGAAAGCTAACAGACATCTACAATGATCGGCATAATTCTTATGCCTACTCCGAGTCTTCTCCAAACTTTGCTTGATATGTTAAACATTTTGAGTTGCCTCCTGAACTAATTCAAGGCCTAGTAATGCTTTTTCTTTGACCTCCACCCAACAACTGGAGAATGATAAGGATGACCATATAAGGCCTCGAAAGGATCTATTTCGAAAGTTGAATTAAAGCTTTTAATGTAGGAAAATTCAATAAGACTAACATGATCCTTCCAGCTACTCCCAAAATTGAGTACACAAGCTCTTAACATATCCTCCAAGGTCTAAATAGTCAGCTCAAATTGACCATTTGTCTACGGATAGAAAGTTACACTCAAAGAAAGTTTTGTCCCCAATGCCATTTGAAGACTAGACTAATAATGAGAGATAAAACAAGAATTATGATATGACATAATCAAAATTAGAACTCTATGAAAACGAATAACCTCATCGATGTACTTACGACACAGTTTCTCAACTAAATCGGTTGTACGTATTGGAAGAAAATGTGCAGATTTTAGTCGTACGAATGACAACCACCGAAATCATGTCATTTCTAGCCTTGATCTTGGTAAACCAATAACAAAATCCATGGTTATCCTCTCCCACTTCCATTCAGGAATTGGCAACAGCTGAAGCAGTCCCCCAAGATGCTTATACTCTGCCTTTACTTGCTGGCAGGTAAGGCATTGTGATACAAATTTAGCTACATCCTTTTTCATACCAGGCCATCGGAATTGATGAGCAATGTCATGATACATCTTCTTGCCACCAGGATGAACAACCAAATAAGAATGGTGCGATTTGCATAGAACCTCTTCCCAAATGAAAATCGGAAAAAATAAATGATTCAAAAAACTTAAACCACCATCCTCCGCTATACTCCACTATTCAAGACTTGGTTCGCTCAGAATGCGAACTTGATAAGCCTTCAATTCTTCGTCACCTCTCTATGCTTCAATAACTTGAGTGATCAATGATGATTGAGCAACAACAGTAAATAAAGTAGATTTACATTTCCCCTTGATGAAATCTAGTTCAAATTCATTAAGCACTCAGAGCATTTCCCATTCATCTATAGCAATGCATGCAACTGTACAACAAGTCTTACGACTTAAAGCATCGGCTACGACATTGGCCTTCCCAGGATGATATTCCAAGTCAAAATTATATTGCTCCAAATACTCAATCTACCACCTCTAAGCATATTTAAGTCCTTTTGAGTGAAAATATATTTCAAGGACTTATGATCTGAGAACAGTTCAAACTTCTCTCCGTATAGGTAATGTCGCCAATATTTAAGTGCAAACATTACAACTCCAAGCTCCAAATCATGTGTAAGATAGTTCTGTCTGTGTACTTTGAGCTGTCTCGATACACACGCTACCACTTTACCATTTTGCATCAATACGCATCCCAACTGTGCCCTGGATGCATCGCAATATACCGTGTAATCAATTCTCCTCTCTAGAATGATCATAATAGGAGCTGAAGTCAATAAACTATTCAACTTCTAAAAAACCTCTTCACACTTCGAATTCCACTCGAATTTCACCAACTTATGAGTAACCTTCGTTAAAGGACTTGCTAACCAAGAAAAGTTCTAAACGAACCTCCAATAATACCCTGCGAGACCCAAGAAACTTTGAATCTCGAATACAGATTTAGGATTCTCCCAATTGGAAACAACCTCGATCTTAGTGGATCCATTGAAATGCCCTCTTCCGAAACAACATGCCCAAGAAAAAAGACCTTCGACAACCAAAATTCACATTTTTATAACTTGGCATAAAGTCAATGTTCCCAAAGTATGCTAAGAACAATCTGAAGATATTTCCAATAAGACTCCATCTATAGTGAATAAATAAGAATGTCGTCGGTGGAAACAACAACAAACCAATTGAGATAAGGGTAAAAGATCCAATTCATTAAGTCCATGAACATTGCTGAAGCATTTGTAAGACCGAAAGGTATTATTAAAAACTCATAGTACCCATATTGAGTACGAAAAGCTATCTTCAGTATATTTTCCATTGAACCCGTAACTGATAGTATCTTGAATGTAGATCAATATTCAAAAAGAAATTTGAACCCTTCAATTGGTCAAAGAGATCGTCAATACAAGGTAACGGATAGTTACTATTAATTGTTACCTGGTTTAGCTTACGGTAATCAATACGCAATTCGCATTGTACCGTCTTTCTTCGTCACAAATAATACCAAAGCACCCCAAGGTGAAGTACTAGATCTAATAAAACCTTTATGTTTAAGATCCTCAATTTGCAACTCTAACTCATCCAACTCTTTCGGAGCCAAATGGTATGGTGCAATCACAATTAGTTGTATCCCCAGTATCAAATCAATAACGAACTCTACGTCCCGCTCCGGAGGAAGTTTTGTAAGATCATTGGGAAATACATCCGTAAATTCACATACTACAAAAGGAAACCAAACCTCGAAAACTACCTCACCCGATACAGAAACACTTGATAGCAAACTAGGAAGACTAGTTTGAGTATGACGACGATTATAAGGGACAAAAGAAAGACTATCCCCTATAAAAATGACATCAACTCTCTCTGAAGTTTTCATATGAACGTGCCTTTGTTCACAGTCAAAGATGGCATGAAAATGCACTAGCATATCAATACCAATGATAACATCAAATCCCCTCATATCGAAAATAATGAAATTATATT
>MKEJ01072789.1:0-16289 GCA_001753735.1 Embelia ribes | reverse complement strand
GTATATGTATTTTGTTAACATGTGCTTTTTTTTTTCCCGTTATGCGTATCCACAATTTTTTTATTTATTTCATGTTATTTGTGTATATGTTAACTGTTAAAAGAGTATAAGTTTTTTTTTATTATACAGAAAATTTTTGTTGTTTTCTAGTTTTGAAATTGTTTTGGCAATGTTGAGCAACTTTTCGTCATCAGCATTGGCAATTTATTAAAAAAAATTATTATTTTTAAATGTAATTCGCCATTAGCATTGGCAATTTATTAAAAACAATTAATTTTTTTTACATATTTCGCTTTAAATGTAATTCACCATTAGTATTGGCAATTTATTAAATTTTAACATATTTCGCCATTGATAGTGGCGAATTGTAATAATTTTTTTTTTCATATTTCGCCATTGGTAGTATCGAATTACAGTTAATATTCTACATATTTCGCCACTACTACTGACGAATTATAAGAATTTTTAATGGCAACTTACATATATATTTCGCCGCTATTAATGGCGAAAAATATTAAATTTTAAATTTTTTTCTTATTATTAATGATGAATAATATAAATATATTATTTTAAATTTTTTTTTTTTTGCTTAACCACTTTTATATAAAATTGGGATAAAACTATGAGAGGGGGAGTGAGAGTGAAAGTCGTTAAGAGAGGGGGGGAGAGAGAGAGAGAGAAAATCAAAACAGTTACAGGGGACTATTCTTCTTTCTCCAATTTCCAGTCTTCTCATCACTGAGAGAGAGAGAGAGAGAGAGAGAGAGAGAGCGCTTTGTTCTCTCCTTTTGCAGGTAATTAATTCTTCACTTCTTTCATATTAATTAATTTTAAAATCTCAATAAAGTTGTAACAATCTCGAAAATGACGCCTCACTCAGCCCTAATTCCGTTACCACTGTCCTGATCTGATCTGAATTTGTACTACCTAATTTGATTTATACACGCACTATATGTATATACACATTTGTGTCAATACACTCGTTATAAAGATCTAATTTTGGCGACTTAACTTGCTCTTTGTGGTTGTTTCATTTGCTTTGTAGCATATGTATATACATTAGTATATGTACACGTATAGGTGATCACATACTGGAATGTTGGTTACTGGCAGTTGAAGTGATGGCAGTTGTGATGATTTTCCGGCAATCTAGGGCTTATTTGTGAAGCCATTGCTCTACTAGCATATGCGTGTGGCGGCTGAGGTAATTTCAATGATATGCTGGCTAATAATACCATGAACTGGTACTAGGGACCATTGGTTGCAGCTTTTAAGGAGAAAAAAAAATTATCTTTTTGCATGTATGAGAAAAGTTGGATGTTTCCGGATTAAAATTTTTAGCTTATTTATAGGCCAAAATAACAAAAAATGTCAGCTTTAATAAATAAAAAAAAAAAAAGCAAAAAGGCTTAGCTCGCAGCCAAACACAGACTATCTTTTAAACAAAAAGGCAGATAAGCCTGAGTTTAAAAGCCGCAACCAAACAAGTTTGATGTCACTACTATAACAAGAGAAAGCGGAATTCGGAGAAATGAAATTAAATTACTTTAACCATCTATTGAACTTGGTGACAAATGAAAGAATAGGGTATTCTGAAAAGCTTTGCTTCTTGGCTGGTTGTTTGGAAAATAGGGATTTACTAGAATGTTCATCAGTAGTTTGGTTTTTAAAAATAAAATGTCCCAATTTCGAGTGCAGCAATTGCATTCTCGAATTGAAGGAAGGTTTTGTGTGTATTATGTGGGTGTTTTTGTGTTATTCTTGGTGATCTAAGGTCAGACCATAATAGTGTACGTTCTGTTAATAAGTAATATGTGTATTCCATTTATACATATGTCTCCATATAGATGTTTGCGACATAAACAGGCTATAGATCCAAAATCTCACAAATAGTGGGGCTCGAAACCTTGAAGCTGGTCATTTGTCATTATTTGTAGACTGAATTGAAGACAATTGTTTCATTATTTGAGTGCACTAGATATAGAGATCTCTTCATTCAGGTTATTTGATCAGGTACCTCACTGCAGAGGCCAAAGGAGAGCACTAAATTGGAGTCATTTTGCAAATGTCAGCTTCTCCAGAACCCAGGGAGCTACTATCTACACCTAGTTCACATCCTAGGTTAATGCTGCTCTCTTATCTTGATCAGTGTCATTTTTTTTCTCAAATTATGGATTGCTTACTTGCTTCACTTGTTTAATGATACTGCTGTGAAGAAATATGAATTATACAAGATGGGTGTCTTAATCCTGCTCGGTGCTAACTTGATGATTTCTAGCTGACATTTTATTTAGGTTTGATCGGAAGTTTATATTGTTTATTTGTATAATCCCTTATTCACTTGAGCTATGTTTAAGGTTGTATTTTCCATATCCTTGTATGCTGAACAATGGGCAATTCATGTGAATGCAATGGTGTACCATCCAAAATAAAGGTTTACTTTTCGAATTTGGTGTGGTTATAAGAACCTTAATCTTGGATTATCTAATGAATATATGTAGTTATAGGTCCACATCCTAAGTTCCCTACAATTGCTATGTCTGATCTCCTATTTCTTACCCATGTCTGTGTGAATATACGTCTTCATATTTGTGCTTTTGGCCAGAGATAGAGCAGTACCTCACAGACATATGGGATTGTCATACACTTGTACAACATTAACTCATTATGAGATTACTGTTTATACTGCAGGGACTCGTATGGAAATAGAGAAATGGATGATCCAGAGGAAACAATGGCTACCGTTGCCCATCTCTTGGAGCAACTACATTCTAAAATGTCCTCACAAAACGAGAGGGAGCTTATCACATCGCGTTTTCTTAATATTGCAAGAGATAGAAAAGAAGTGCGAACTCTTATCGGTTCACATGCTCAAGCAATGCCATTGTTCATATCTATACTCAGAAGTGGCACTTGTGTTGCAAAAGTAAATGTTGCTGCAACATTGAGTGTCCTATGCAAGGATTCCGATTTAAGGTTGAAGGTGCTTTTAGGTGGATGTGTCCCCCCATTACTCTCTCTCTTAAAGTCAGAGTCAACTGAAGCAAGGAAAGCAGCCGCAGAAGCTATATATGAAGTTTCATCTGGTGGACTTTCGGATGATCACGTGGGTATGAAAATATTTGTCACAGAAGGTGTAGTACCGACATTATGGGAGCAGCTTAATCCAAAAAACAAGCAGGACAGAGTTGTAGAGGGTTTCATCACTGGTGCTTTGAGAAATCTCTGTGGTGATAAAGATGGGTATTGGAGAGCTACACTCGAGGCTGGAGGTGTAGATATTATTGTAAAACTACTATCATCGGATAATGTTGCTACTCAATCCAATGCATCCTCTCTATTAGCCCGTTTGATATTAGCTTTCAGTGATAGCATCCCAAAAGTAATAGCTTCTGGAGCAGTCAGAGCTTTACTCCGTCTTGTGGGTCAAACAAATGATATGTCTGTACGTGCGAGTGCAGCTGATGCTTTGGAGGCTCTTTCTTCAACTTCAGCTGATGCTAAAAAAGCAGTTGTCGAGGCAGATGGTTTGCCAGTCCTAATTGGAGCAATAGTTGCTCCTTCTAAAGAGTATATGCAAGGAGAAGGTGGCCAGAATCTTCAAAGGCATGCTTTACGAGCTTTGGCAAATATATGTGATGGAATGTCTTCTCTTATATTATACCTTGGAAAACTCTCCCAATCCCCACGTTTAGCAGCTCCTATATCTGATGTAATTGGAGCACTTGCATACTCACTCATGGTCTTTGAGCATATACCTAGTGTTAACGAAGAACCACTCAGTGCTAAACAGATAGAAGACATACTAGTTACTCTACTAAAGCCTCGAGACAATGAGCAAGTACAGGAGCGTGTCCTTGAAGCTATGGCCAGTCTTTATTGCAACACCTATCTTTCAGAATGTGTCGACCACGCCGAAGCAAAGAAGGTGTTCATCGGTCTCACGACAATGGCCCCTGCCGATGTGCAGGAGTATCTGATTCTCTCTCTATTAAGATTATGCTGTGATGGATTGAGTGTGTGGGAGGCCATTGGAAAGAGAGAAGGAATACAATTACTCATATCGCTGCTCGGCTTGTCCAGTGAACAGCATCAGGAATATGCTGTTGGATTATTGGCCATCTTGACTGAACAAATTGACGACAGTAAATGGGCTATTACAGCGGCTGGAGGGATCCCCCCATTGGTACAGCTGTTAGAAACTGGGTCCCAGAAGGCAAGGGAGGATGCTGCACATGTTTTACGGAATTTGTGCTGTCACAGTGAGGATATTCGTGCCTGTGTCGAAAGTGCTGGGGCCATTTTAGCTTTCCTGTGGCTTTTAAAATGTGGTGGATCCAAAGGGCAGGAAGCGTCTGCTAAAGCACTTACAAAGCTTATACGCACAGCTGATTCTGCTACCATTAACCAGTTATTGGCTTTGCTTTTGGGAGACTCTCCAAGCTCAAAGGCACATACAATTAGAGTCTTGGGTCATGTTCTTACTTTAGCATCACATAGTGATCTTGTGCAAAAGGGAACTGCCGCATGTAAAGGGCTGAGGTCAATTGTCCAAGTTCTGAATTCCTCTAATGAAGAAACACAAGAATGTGCAGCTACTGGTTTAGCTGATATATTCAGCTCCAGACAAGATATTTGTGAAAGTTTTGCAACTGACGAAGTGGTTCTCCCTTGCATGAAGCTTTTGACCAGTAACGTCCAGGGTATTGCGACACAGTCAGCTCGAGCTTTAGGTGCTTTGTCTCGCCCAATGAAGACCAAGTCTGGGAAAAAAATGTCTTATATTGCACAAGGTGATGTCAAGCCTCTGATTATGTTGGCAAAAACTAGTTCCATCGATGCCACTGAGACTGCGGTGGCAGCATTGGCCAATCTCCTATCTGATTTCCAAATAGCTGCTGAAGCATTAGCAGAAGATGTGGTTTCCGCTTTGATTAGGGTATTGGGTGAAGGATCTTCAGATGGCAAGAAAAATGCTTCACGTGCTCTTCTTCAATTACTGAGGCATTTTCCAATTGGTGATGTTTTCAAGGGTAGTGTTCAATGCCAATTTGCTGTTCTCTCTGTGGGTGATTTGTTAAATGCGATGGATATGGATGGGACTGATGCTCTAGAGGCTCTGGAAGTACTTGCGCTGCTGGCAAAAACTAAACAAAGTGTGAATTTTTCTTGTTTTCCTTGGTCTTCCCTTGCGGAGGTTCCCTCTACCCTACAGCCTCTTGTGAGCTGCGTGGCTGAAGGCCCCCCTTTGGTACAAGATAAGGCTATAGAAATTCTGTCTAGGCTTTGCCGGGATCAACCAGTTTTATTAGGAGATCTGTTGGCTTCAAAATCGGGGGCCATTAGTGGACTATGTAAAAGAATTATAAACTCTACCAGTTTAGAGGTGAGAGTTGGAAGTGCTGCCTTGCTCATATGTGCTGCTAAAGAATGCAAAATCCAGACAATGGATGCGCTGGATGGATCAGGATCCTTTGAAGCACTGATATATGCATTAGTAGATATGATGAAGCGTAGTTCTTGTTGTTCCTCGCTTGAAATTGAAGTTAGAAGTAGAATTTTTGTGGATAGAAATGCTTATCAGGAAGTGGATGAGTTTGATGTACCTGATCCGGCCACTGTCATTGGAGTTACTACGGCTTTGTGGTTGCTATCATTAATTTCTTCATCGGATGAGAAAAACAAAATTGCTGTCATGGAAGCTGGGGCTCTTGAAGTTCTGTCGGATAAGCTTGCGTCTCATACTTCCAATCCGCAGGTACAGCTGGATCCAACCTGTGGCAGTTTTGGGTGTTTAATTCTTTTTATGATTACTGTGTATAAAATTTTGTTAGTAGCTTGTGATGGTATAAGAGTGACTGAAGTTTCAAACACACAGATGTATAATGGATTTTACTGATCCCTCAGTGGATGGATTTAGTAGGATTGTGGGAGATTTTGTTGCAGTAACCTTCTCTGAAACAAAATTTACTTTAGTGGTGGCAGTTAGTGTGTTTCTTATCTGAAACTACAGATTTTATCGGGTTAATTCTTAACAAATTTGATTAGGATCACTAACCCACCTTCTCTTCTACTCAATCTGCTTTACTTTTCTTTGATTTGATTTCTTTAATATAATATGTCCATGTGGTGTTATATGAGAGAATTTAAATCTCATTGTGCACCCTCTTAAGAGTTTAATGGTATAGATAAAGCAGATAAATTTAAGTATTTCTGTCTTGCTTCATCCCCTTTCACCCCTCTCCTATGCTGAAACAAGTATTATGTTTGTGTTCAGCCAGAATTGGAGGATGCAGAGGGTATATGGACAAGTGCTCTTCTCCTGGCTGTATTGTTCCAAGATGAAACTGTTGTATCATCTCCCACGACAATGCGTATTATACCCTTACTTGCACTTTTGCTAAGATCTGAAGATGTCACCGACAGGTTCTTCGCTGCCCAGGCAATGGCTGCTCTTGTTTGCAGTGGAGGCAGAGGAATGAATTTAGCAATTGCAAACTCCGGAGCAGTTTCTGGAATAATGACCCTAATTGGTTGTATAGAATCAGACATGCCAAACCTAGTTGCTTTATGTGAAGAATTCTCTCTCTTTCAAAGTCCCGATCAAACAATTCTCAATCATCTTTTTGAAATCGAAGATGTCAGATTCGGTTCCACTGCTCGGAAAGCCATCCCTTTATTAGTGGATCTTTTAAAACCTATGCCAGATAGGCCAGGTGCCCCTCTTATTGCCGTAAAACTTTTGACTCATATTGCTGATGGTAGTGATACAAACAAATTAATGATGGCCGAAGCTGGAGCAATAGAGGCTTTAACAAAGTACTTATCTTTGAGCCCTCAAGATTCAACCGAAGCAACTATAACCGAGCTTTTGAGAATATTGTATAGCAACCCGGAGCTTATTCGGCACGAAGCATCAATCAGTTCCTTGAATCAACTTATAGCTGTTTTACGTTTGGGGTCAAAAAGAGCAAGACTGAGTGCTGCCAGAGCCCTGGATGAACTTTTTAATGCTGAGCATATAAAAGATTCTGAACTGTCCAAACAAGCAATTCAGCCTTTGGTTGACATGCTTGAAGCTGCATCAGAAGCTGAGCAACAAGTTGCTCTTACGAGCTTGATTAAGTTAACTTCTGGGGATTCATATAAAGCAGCTTTGATAAATGATGTGGAACAAAACCCTCTATCAAGCCTGCTCAAAATTTTGTCATCTGCTTCTTCCTTGGAGCTGAAGACAAAAGCTGCCGAGCTTTGCTTTATCCTTTTCAGCAATTCAAAGCTCAGAGCAGCTGAAATTGCTTTTAAATGCGTGGAGCCTCTTCTATTGCTGATTCAATCTAATATTGATACTGCAGTTGAATCTGGTGTTTGTGCTTTAGAGAGATTGTTGGATGATGATCGTCTAGTAGAATCCCTTGCATCTGAAAATGTTATTGACCTTCTGGTTAGTTTGGTTTCTGGGTCGAACAAAAGACTTATTGAGGCTAGTATTGGTGCTCTCATCAAAGTGGGGAAAGATCGAACTCCCTGCAAGTTCCATATGTTTAATGCTGGGATTTTAGAGAACTGTCTCGAGTTGTTACCCACATCATCAAGTACACTGTGCTCCTCAATTGCGGAACTATTCCGTATTTTGACAAATATTGGTGCAATTTCCGAAAGCTCTGCTGCTGCAGATATTGTCAAGCCTCTTTTTGGGGTTTTATTTCGTTCAGATATCAGTCTTTTGGGTCAGCACAGTGCCTTGCAGGCACTTGTTAATATACTAGAGAAACCACAGAGCCTTGCAACTTTAGAACTTTTTCCCAGTCAGGTCATTGAGCCTCTTATACCATTTCTGCTTTCATCAGCTCAAGCTCTCCAACAGCTTAGCACAGAATTGTTGAGTCGCCTTCTTGAGTTGGAGCACTTCAAGCAAGATATAACCACTAAAAATGCAGTTATTCCGCTCGTGCAACTCGCTGGAATAGGAATACTTAACTTGCAACAAACAGCAATTAAGGCATTAGAGAATATCTCATTGAGTTGGCCAAAAGCAGTTGCTGATGCAGGGGGCACAATCGAGCTTTCAAAGGTTATTATGCAAGATGATCCCCAGCCATCTCTTGAATTATGGGAATCTGCTGCATTAGTCCTCTCCAATATTCTTCGCTCAAACGCCGACTACTATTACAGAGTTCCCATTGTAGTTCTCGTGAAAATGTTGCAATCAGCTAGGGAGAGCACCATAACTGTGGCACTTGAAGCACTGATTGTTCAAGAGTCTGTTGATGTTTCGAGTGCAGAAGAGATTGCTGGAGCTGGTGCAGTAGATGCTTTGCTGGTCGTGTTAAGATCACATCAGTGTGAGGAAGCATCTGGAAGATTGCTTGAATCTTTATTCAACAATAAAAGAGTGAGAGAAATGAAAGTTTCAAAGTATGCGATAGCGCCTTTAGCTCAATATTTGTTGGACCCACTAACTAGGTCAAATTCCGGGAGGCTTTTTGCTGCTCTTGCTCTGGGTGACCTGTCCCAGCATGAGGGACTTGCTAGAGCCAGCGATTCTGTTTCTGCTTGCCGTGCGCTTATAAGCTTGCTGGAAGATCAACCGACAGAGGAGATGAAAATGGTGGCCATTTGTGCGTTGCAAAATTTTGTCATGCACAGTAGAACTAATCGGCGTGCTATTGCAGAAGCTGGGGGCATATTGGTAATTCAGGAATTGCTTCTCTCTCCCAATCCTGAGGTTGCTGGGCAGGCAGCTTTGCTCGTGAAGTATTTATTTTCTAATCACACGCTTCAAGAATATGTTTCAAATGAGCTAATCAGATCTTTAACAGGTGAATCCTAATTTAAGCAACTTATATATGTTTATTTTACATGTTATTCTTATCTTTTATTCTATTTAATCCCAGCGATGGCAGACTTCTTTCATCTGTTCGATTGTTACTGTTGCCAATTTAAAGATAAAATTCCGGATGACTGTTCTGAAATTTATTGTTGTCTTCATATGTGTGCTTTTCTCTCTCTTTTATTCATTGTGTTTCTGGTTATGTTAAACTATAGCCCTTCTTTTACCGTTCACTATTTGAAATAATATTTTGCCTATAATTACTCATTGCTTGTGAGATTGTTATTATTTTTCACTGCAACTGATATACATTATCTTGTTTTGTCGTTCAATCATTTCACAGCGGCACTAGAGAAAGAATTGTGGTCGACTGGAACTATCAACGAAGAAGCGTTAAAAGCCATACATGTCATATTTACAAACTTTCCTAAACTTCACGTATCTGAGGCAGCTACCCTCTGCATTCCCCAATTAGTAGTAGCACTAAAATCTGGGGCTGAAGCTGCTCAAGATTCAGTATTGGACACCTTATGTCTGTTGAAACAATCATGGTCAACCATGCCTATAGATTTATCTAAATCTCAAGCTATGATTGCATCAGAAGCGATTCCAATTCTTCAAATGCTGATGAAAACATGCCCGCCAAGTTTTCATGAGAGAGCAGATAGTCTGTTGCACTGCCTACCAGGTTGTTTAACAGTTACTATCAAACGGGGGAACAACTTAAAGCATGTAATGGGAGGAACAAATGCATTTTGCCGGTTGACGATTGGTAATGGTCCTCCACGGCAAACGAAGGTAACAAAGTTATTGAATAAGATTCAAATTGAAATGTTAAATTGAAGCTTACTACAAGAAGTAGCCTTTTTTTAGCATTAAGTTTTCAGAGTTTTCTTTTTTATTATTATTTTTCTTTCAATTGGTTGGCCATTTAAATATAATCTTTTTTTACTTGAAAAAACTAGCTTTGTTGCTGTAATAATCAAATGTAAGCAGCCCAAGGAAAGGAAAAACATTTAGTTTTGGTTTGGATTTTGCCATATGGTTATACAGCTTAATGTTTTTCAACCTTCCAATTACTGAAGTTTCCATAGAAAAAGTAAAATGTGTACAAGTGACCAACTTCTTTTTGGTCCAAAATAAACTTTGTCGGACCCTTTTATAAGTTTTTCTCTTACTTTCTGTATGGATGCTTTTTTTCTAGAATAGCCATGTCATAGCCATCACAAAGAAAAAATAAATAAAATTGAATGCGTGTTTTGTTTTTCTCCATGTACTTGTTAATAATTATTTTGATTTAGTATTTTTCTTTGATGTTACTTCCTTATTCTTTATAGGTTAATCGGAAACTCTTTTGGTAATCTAAACACCAAGGTGAATAATTAGATTTATCACCAAATCATAGCTAATGATGTGAGCATAACACTCTATTAGAGTTTATTAATTGTCCCATGTTCTTTTGTATCAACCTGGCCTGTAGTTTATGGATGGCTCATTTCCTTCCCCTAATAGGTATTTTTAGTGGGAACTGTATGGCTTTAATATGGTATTAGGGAGGGCTTACCAGGTCTTGATATTGGTTCTCCCTCCACCCATTTTATATTTACTTGTCGGGCATTTGGTCGGGGAGGCCCATAAGTGGGGGAACTTAGGAATTTATTAATTTCCGTATTTCGCTTGTGTGTGGATCTAGCCTGTAGCTTACAAAAGGCTTCTCTCCTTCACCCAGTAGGAAGAGTATGGGCTTTAATACACTCTTTGATTTTATAGGTAGTGAGCAACAGTACCTCCCCAGAGTGGAAAGAAGGGTTTACATGGGCATTTGATGTACCGCCAAAGGGGCAAAAATTGCACATCCTGTGCAAAAGCAAGAGCACTTTTGGAAAGGTAATAATTGATGGAAACCTTTTGCATTTATTTTCATTGATCTCCTTCTCAAATGACCTTGGACTTGGCCGTTAGTGGTCTTTAACTGGTAAGTCTTTCTCAAAATGGATTAATGCGTTTGGTTTGAGAATTTCTGTATGAAAATGTTGTGGAAAAAAAATTTCTTCACAAAAAATCTTGGATGCAAGAACAAAATTTTATTTTCTATCATGTTTTCCCACCATAAATTCTTGCGCCAAAAGGTGGATAAATCTTTAACTCGGCTGGAATATAAATTTGCAACAATATGATTTTAGCTAATAGGTAGCGAATATAATAATGTATGCCCACTATTTTCTGGCATTTTTTTTTATGACAAGGCTGTTTGTCGGAAAAAAAAAAACGATGCCGTTCTTTCTGGATTTTGAAATAGGAACAACAGAAACCAGATGTATTTCCTTAAAAACATTTGGCTCGGATGTGTGTTAAAATGACAATTCAAGTTCTTTCACGCCTCAACTGTCTTGTATGCACTTGTCAGAACTTTCATCATAATTATGTGTGCGCTTTTTCAGAGTAATCTCGGTACGATCACTATCCAAATCGACAAAGTTGTAACTGAAGGAGTATACAGTGGACTTTTCAGCCTCAGCCATGATAGAAACAAAGATGGCTCTTCTCGAACGCTAGAAATTGAAATAACATGGTCCAATGGGTTATCTCTCGAAAATGAATGAGTTATATTCTGTTCAGCAGGCAAGAGCAGCAAAATTATAGTTGTCAAGTTTGCTGGTTTTGGCAAAGGTCGTAAATATCTTCTATAACTTCTAGTTACTTATAGAGTATGCTTCCTCGATTATGTTTTATAAACCAAGTTGTTTATAGAGATGAGTGAGTGAAAAAGCATAGGGCTCTCAAGCTTTAGGTTTGCTATCTGGTAGATTTTCCTCTGTTAAATTTGAAGGGGTGTGATTATGTAAACATTTTTAAGAGAATGAAACAGAAAGAGAAGGGTGTTATTAAAATCCTTTCTTTTTCCTCTCTTCTGTTTTTTTGGCACAAAGTGTTCCCATGTAACTTATTTACAAGTGTTAAAAAGTAATCTTTCAAGAAATTTCTGTTTCTTATGTTTAAGTTGATCTTAGATCTTAAATTGCTTTATTTGATAGGTATTCATTCGATGAGATATTATGGTGATCTGTGTGAAATCTAATTCAGGAGTCTTGGTGGTTGATAGCTTGATATGTGTAGATGGTATTTACTATAATAATTTTTGCATGCTTCGCTTTTAAAACTGAGCCTCTATCTACTTGGGAGTTTGGAATACTTGGCCTAGTTTGAAAGTGGGGATACTTATCAAGATCTGTTCTTCAAATTGATTTTAAAAGTAGTATAATTTTAATGTTCGGTAAAAAAAAAAATTAAAAGTTGCTTAGTAGATTCTCAAAATGGGTGCTTTAATATTTTAAGAAATACAATTTGCTATAATTTCCAAGAAAAAAAATGGAAGCAACTCAAAAATAGTGGGGCCTTAATCATATAATGATAATAGTCAAAAACCAACTTTCACAAAGTTTATGCACCGTACTTTTTCACCTTGAAACACTGGTAGCAAATAATGGAAAAGGTTGGGTTTTGACTAATATATATAATCAAGTGCTCCACGTAGCTAGATGTTCTGTTTAAAAAGTTAGGCAAACACAAAGTCATTGTAGTAAGATAATACATACACTTGCCATGTTATCGGTTTAGGACTGCCCGGAATTAGGATCCCTCTCCGTTTTTGGATTATACAATGGTGCCAATCTAATATTTAAATTTCATGCTAAATTATTGTGTTCAATTAAGATGAATGGTGGAAATGAACAAGTACAAGTCGTAGTTGCATAATAAGTCGTAGCTATATTTGCTATAGAAAAAGATGGAAGAATTTTGTAATTCCATTATATTACTCTGTAAGAAAAATATAGTTTGTTAAAACCTGTTAGGTATGGTGAGACTCAACTTCGAGACTTGATTTCAAGCTTGTTCATTAATCATACGGACCTAAGTAGTTTTTAAGCCCGGAAAAATGGATGATTCAACACATAATGATGCAAACATGTGCATTATGCATGTGAAGCCCACCGAATAAATAGTACATTGAGTACCAATTTGTATACTAGTGGTGTATATGAACTTTATTCTTCTGCAATTTAGAATTTTATTGAAAATGGAAAGTGGAAAGATAAAATGTAAAAGGCTAAAAGCTCGACCAACTGCAAACCTGATGTCATACTCACTGACAAACAGCCGTGCAAATGCTATAGTCTAACAAAATGTGCATTCTTATGTTTTTCTTCAGATATACACTCACAAGTCTTACAACACTCATATTATATTTGAACACTCATATTATTCCTTGCCGATTGAATAATACAGCATATGCTGCCAGGAATATTTGAACCGGCAAACTCCTAAGACAGAAAGTGGGTTTCGTCCCACAAACTCTCGTATATCTACTATGTTTGACGAATGAAATCATATATACATCATATATCACTACTATATTAGAATGGTGTCCATTTTGCACCTTATAAAGCTCCTTGGCTTATCTTACAAGTCATCTTTCAAAGCGTTACTTTTCGTAGAATCCTCTTCTTGAATACGCATGTATGAAGCATATGGGTGAGAAATCTTTTCCACATAATCACGATCCACACTGTAAACAACAAAAAGTAAAAACGAAAAAGTGGTGAGGAGCGTAAAGATAACGTCAGAGTTGTAATTATGTTTAATTTTTAATTATGTTTCAAGGGGGAAAAAATCACAAGCACATAATCAAGATTATAATTTTGTAAACAAGTTATATCTGCCTCCAGTCATCATACAAACAGGGGAGGGATTAGTACCCAGGAAACCTGTCACAATCTTGAGCTACCCATCCGATTTGTTGATTCTCATTGTCATAGACCACAATTTTACCTTGCAAGGAAATGTCTGCGGAGGTAAAGAACAAAGGTCAATTACAAGTTGTAAATTACCTAATATTCATTCTTTTTATAGATCGTTCCTCAATGATTCCTTACCACCAATTATATTGAACTTATCAAGCCCTACTTCTGTGCCATTCAATATGCCAAGGCAGGCATTTCCATGTTCCTGAAAGAGTGGAGAAAAATTTTGAAGCATGAGGATTTCCCGATCAGTAACTATCCATAGCATCTAATAGTAAGTTACCCCATTGGATATATTTGTAACATGGGGGTCTACATTTAAAGATCTTTCTATAAAATTTATACAAAAAAAGAAAAAATAGGCCTTTGAAACGAGCAAAAAAGCATGTGACACACTCATGAAGACGGGTGGTAATACACCGGAGGAAGGTAATTTGAAATAACCTATTACTTCTATATTTATATTGATTGGAAATTATCATAGCTAAGAACCACCTAATGCTTTTATTTCTGTCCTAGTTGGTTAAGTACGCCCAGAAACATAGGCCGACTTTATCATGAGCATTTAATCTTGACCTCAATCCACTATTCCTTTTCTCCATTTCATATAAGGAAATGTACGCAAGATATGCGAATATATAAAACATAAATTGCACCCTCTAATACAATGTATATCAGATGCAAGGGGAATACATATGAAATGTGCTTACAGTGATGATGAGATAGGATTCAGGTGGCAATTGTAGCTGAGCTTTTTTTCCCTTTTTGAAGCTCAAGACCAAGGGCTTGAAGTTGTTCTTCACATCATCAATGTGTGTGAAAGGTTTTGCACCTTTCCAGCATATTGGAAGACTTTGATCCTCACCAGCATCTTTTAATTTCTTCCCATTCAAATTGTTCTTCATCTGCAAAAATAGAGTAAAAGATCGGTTTTCCCAATGCACACGTAATCATCTACAACAATAATGTATAGAAAATGAACTCCTATCGCATGTCATAATTATTAATCACTAGACTCTCCAACTCTCACTCATACAAGTTCTAGCATCTAGTCCACTTCCTTATCATACAAATGAAACAAACAAACTAATTTTAATGTGAATCACTATGTTTCAAAACATTTTTTGCTCTATGTTTAATGGTGTCATTTTTTATATATATATTTTTTATTTTTTTATTTTTGGATAAGCCATCTACTTGAGTTAACTAAAAGTACGCCTATTATAAAATTCACTCAAAATCTTGTCATGGGAGTTAAATCCTAGGTCACCTATGAAACTACATAAAGATTTTTTCCTCCTAGTTTTGACTAACCTTAGTAATTGTTGCTTTGTAAACATCAGAACTAAAGTAACTGTAGGTACTGCCACTGTCGAATATCACCGGGAGCTCCTTGAAACCGATTGCTTTCCCGCCAAAGAGAAGTTCAGCGGGTCCCAACGCATAGTGATTCCTGTAAAATTTCGTAAAAAATTAAAAATGAAATTAACGTGTTTCACCATATGATAGCATTGTGTATTTGATGTACTTACTCCAAAGAATTTCTAGACATCGGGGTCCACGCTACTCCTGAAGATGGAACAAGATCATCTCCAAAGAATAGAAAGCCGCCTCCTTTAGTGCTTAGGCAATGACCCAAAACCTTGCGAATTAGACCTAAGTCATGTAATTGTGATACTATGCTTGATTTACCATCGGCAAGGCCTATCACTCCATCAGTGTAAGGAGGGTGAATGGAATCGGGGACTTCTTGATCATAGCCACACCTGAAGATGAGAAGCTAACTAAAATGATGCCAATGTTTTGGTAAAAGATTTGAGGCGAACAAAGATTGTATTTCAAATAGAATTAGAATTAATCAATGGGAGCACAAATATTCATCGCATAAAACAGCCACAAGACAGGAGGATAATGTTGTGATTGAATGGAGGAATTAAAATCATAATGGATTTGAGACATGAGAATGATTATTAAATACTGCATATGCACAAAGAAGCACATATTAATTAACCAATAAATCCACGGAAGAAGTTTTAACTGTGGAAGCATTTGGGATGCAAATGAATTGAACCGTTTATGAAAAGCTTGGGCTCGGCTCTTCAGGGACAAGGCTTAGACAGGTTCATTTATAAACGAGCTAAGCCTAAATAGTGAAATGGGGCTCCTTAAAAAAACAAGCCGAGCCTAAACAATGCCCGGCTCGGCTCATTAAGGGCCCGGACTTGTTTGATTACTCAAATTTAAAAAGCAAGTTTATGCACATAAATAACAGTTCAGTAAACTAAAAAATCAATTGTCAAGTAACTTGCTTGGTACACTTGTTTGACAACTTTGTTTACATTATGCCTTTTTTCATTCCTAATCATCTTGTCCTATTTTATAGGTGAAAGTAATCAATCCTATGCATTACGTTCGCTGCATAATCATCACTAATGAGTAATGACTAACCCAGCATTCCTCCAAGATTCAGAAACTATGAAGGTCGACTATTGCTGCACAATCATCACTAATGACTAACCCAACATTCTTCCAAGATATTTCAGAAACTATGAAGTTCGACTAAAACTAAAAAGTGGTTACTGTAATTTGTGAAAAAGAAGGAAATAAACTACTACTCACTCACCCAAACGTTAAACGAGGAGCAACAGATCTTC
>MKEJ01072784.1:0-10670 GCA_001753735.1 Embelia ribes | reverse complement strand
ACAAGCACACAGCTTGTAGCATTGTATGAGTAAATAGACATGTTTACTTTATTTAGATTTATATATATATATTTTCTAGAAATAATTCTGGTCATTCTTTTATCTTTTTAGCGTATTTATTTTTTTACATTTACATGTTGATGTTGATGTGGTTGTAGACTGTGCGTAGGATTGTTCTGCAGTGGCGAACAGATGCGTATATGAATGGCATAGGTAATGCTTCAAATTTTTTTTTGGAACCTTGTATATTATATTCAATTCTATTTTTCTTTCTTTTCTTTTGGTAAGCATGCGACCTCGGGTTTGTGGGGACAAAGATGTCCATAATAAAACAAAGAGATGTCCAATAGTAACTATAACATACAAAATGTGGCAACTGCAGTCCAAAACCATATTGCATCACGTATTGAATGTTTGAAACGAAAAAGTAGGAAGCTCAGCGCCAACACTACACAAAAGAAAGTCTCAAGCTAAAGGCTTGACAAAAATTAATATACTGATACATAATAACTAGCCTCTACAAAATGAATAAATGACATTGAGGCGACTTCTTCTAAGTCCAAAATGGCACTCTAGTAGTCCTTGCCTTATGGAGCATGGCCTGAAATAGCCTCCGCACCTGCAATACAAATATGAGCAAAATATACAAAAAGAAAAAAATGCGAGTTAGATGGCCAATTAACAATGTAAGCATGAGATTATATGGTATAGAAATGTATACTACATGATTGCATAAAATAATTATGTACATATTCATGGAAATGAAAGTAAGTACATATGCCAACCAATATAATGCTCGGATGTCAAATAAACATCATGCTAACTCGACAATGACTCCAATTACTGCTCAAATAGAAAAGTGGGACTAGTATCTTTCAAAAGTTTTGAGGCTTCTACTAGCCTCGCCTACAATCGACGCATCTTGAGCGATGTAAATCATAGGTCCAACTTTAAGGTGCACTAACACTTGGAGTTATTGAAGGTCTCTATCCCTACGTAGGTTTCCCACATCTTACAATGGTATTGTATGTCCCCATGATTATCTAGCTCCCCGAAGTGTTAAAATTCTCGAAGGTTTTTCTCATAAAAAATTGATACTAATGTCCCGAAAATAAATAAAAAAACTCAAATCCTATCATGGTAATGATAATGAAATGATACATCGCATTTATGATATTTATACTTTTCACTTTCTCGCATAGTATACTTTAACTTCTCAAGTCGTACACTTCTAAAGTTTTACAAAAGGTATGTCTTTATTTCTCGAATGACATACAAATTTCTCTAATTTCCTCGAATAATACTTTGAGTTTTATAATGAGGTTTTATATCAAATAAGAGTGAAAAGCCAATGAATATCACGAACAACTCACAATGATATAACAGCACCAATGTTAATGTCATGATACAATTGTGGTAGCAATGGTCATGACTCTCAATGCGATAAGATAATATTGTTAAAATAATATATAATGTCATGCCAATTAATACAATAATATTGGGGAAAAAATATTAATGACATGCAAATTTTACAAAATGGATGTTATGAAATTACTATAATATTAATGCCCAAAAATAGTAATAAAATACTATAATAATTTCCATTTATGATTTATCACATATAAACCATTTTAGCAATCCGAAAACCCCCAATACATAACAAAACATATAATCACATGACGATACACATACACCCTCACACTTAAATTGCTATTCGCAAGCTACTCGTACCTATAACACCAATGATGTGCTCCTCAAGCTTCGTCAATGAAAACCCCCAAATTTCCTCTTCTAGAGTCTCGAAATTGATCTAGCAAATGAATGCAAATTGTCAAACCCTTAATATAAAGATGTTCTACTCATTACGAGGAACAAAAAAATCAAACTTGTTTCGACGTACAAAAAAGTACGAAAACAAATGAAAAGTGGATGAACAAGATGAGAGATACTTATTGGTGATATCACATTTGCAAATCAATTGGTGATATCTCATACGCAAATCGATCTGAGGCAACATATACTTATTTTTTATAATGGCTTGATTGAGCTTCCGGTAATCAATGCACATCCGCATTGACCCATCCTTCTCTGGTACGAATAGCGTTGGATTCCCCAAGTTGATAAACTTGGCCTAATGAATCCTTTTTCTCTCCAAGTCAAAAATCTTCTCCCACAACTCTTTCAATTCTTTTGGCACTAAACAGTCCGAAGCTATAGAAATAGGTTTTGTATCGGGAATAAGATCAATCTTAAATTCAACCTCACGTATAGGCGGAGGTCTGCAAAGATCCTCTGGAAAGACGTAAGAGAATTCAGAAACGACAGGGGAAAACTCTACCCTCGAATGCTTTTAGTCAGAAAATGAGAAGCTAGCCAACATAGAAGATAAGCTAGTTCTAGTACGACGAGTACAAGGGAAAAGAGAAGGATAATCCCCTATAAAGACAATATCAACCCCATCCAAGATTTTCAACAAGACTTGTCTTCACTTGTAATCGAATATATCATGGAAATGAGCAAATATGTATATACCAATGATGACGTCAAATCCCACATGTCAAATATAACGAAATCATCTGTGAAAATATGATTTGCAATAAATAACTTGCTACCCCGACAAATGCTATGCATAAGGATGATATCACCTCTCCAGAGTAGCTCATTTAAACAAGATATGTGCAATTCAAGTATTCTAACAAAACAAGTTGCGATAAATGAATGCGCACACTTATGTCAAATAATGCATATGCTCATATAGAAAGAAATGGTAATTTACCTCTAACAATTGAAAACTCGACATCCTTCGGCGCCTGAGGCATCACGAAAGCATGAGCTTGTGATGACTGATCCTGCTAAAATCCCCCACAAGTACTACCCTGATAACCTCTGTGAGTTGAATCAGAACTCTGACGTGCTGACAATAAAGGTACGACATAAGATGCATGCGAAGCCACCCCTGAAGAAGAGAGTTGTTGATGACCACTAAAGACAATAGGCAAATGGAAGCTCTCTGGATATCTCGACCTCATATGACCTTTATTGCCGTAGGCCCAACAGAAAGCTTGGGGGTATAAGGCCTGAACATGCCTTTCGGTACCACAAAGACAATATGCAGGATCACCTACAATCTCGAGCAGAATGACCTGGACGGTTACAATTATTGTACCCCTATATGCAATCCCGAGCCAGATGACACTGATAGCCATAATTGTAGCACCTGCTACTATGCACAGAAGGCCCCGAAGAAATAGTACAACCCGGGAAAGGTCGCCTACAAGATGAAGAAGAAAAGGCTTCTCGATTCCTCTTCCTCTTACTACCATTGCTACTCCTACCTACATTTCCACTTGAATCAGTCCCATCGCGATTAACCGAAATTAGCTCTAAAACTTACACCAAATGTGCTCCCAAAGACCAAGAAGAATGCGGAACTTCCTTTCGTTGTTGTTTGTTAATCAAACTATACTCCACTTCCATAGCCGCTCCGACGCACCTCTTGAAAGTTTCATATAGCCCTGACATAACATGAGTTTGAATGGAAGGCCTCAAACCATTCTTGACACGATGACTTCACAATTTCTTTGTCGATACAATCTCGGGCGCATACCTCAAAAGATCAGTAAAGGCAATTTGATAATCAAGGATGCTAGAATTCCCTTGTACATGGTTAACGAATTCGTCCCATTTTTGTTCTTGAATCATTTTCGGATAGAATTTTTCGAGAAAGAGTTATCAGAAAGTTGTCCATGTAATACTTGTAAATTCATTCGCCTCTTCTTGGCTTCTCCACAAATGTGCCGCTTTCCCTCTTAGGTAGATTGGTTCCGTTACCATTCTCATATCATCCTCAACCATTTGGAGGCTTTGGAAGATTCTCTCCACTTCCATGATCCATTCCTCTGCTAAGATATCATTGCCATCTCCATGAAACGTAGGTGGCTTCATCATACGAAATTGCTTTTGAGCCAAGAAAGCTCGAGTTTTCCTGTTCTCTCTTGGATTCCATGCCATCCTATTAAAGGCTTCCTCCAATACCCGGAACAATAGCCTTTCGGGGATTGAAAGTCTCCCGTATTACTTAATCCCGATCGTGATGCAAAATTCATTTAAACATTTTCACTGGTTGAGAATGAGTATGAGGCGGAATTTGGGTTTGAGGTATGTAAGCCTCATCCCCCTATGCCTCCATACGTTCTTCATCCAAAGTCTCTTTGAGACTTGGAATGTTCTGATCTTCTCTTTAATCCGCCATCATCCTCAATAGGCACTCCCGCTCTTGTTCCACGAACTCTACCTCTACCTCGAGTCGTAACTCCCCGATCGAGTGTTAACTCCCCGACCATCTCGACGTCCATGTCTTCCACCTCTAGTCATCGATCTTCACATCACAAGGAAGATACGAAGAAACATATAAGACATAATTGCATATAGGAATGAATAAAGAAATGTGATGTACTTAGCTTACAACTTATCAAACATTAGTCAAGCAACAAACACTCTCGAATCAATTATAGACCCTACCTACTAGCCACTGAGGTTTATATAACCCGGTTAGCTTTGATACTAACATGTCGTATCCCCAGAACGCCCATACGCCCCGGGTCGCGAGATAAAGAAAGAAAAGAAACAAAGTGAATAAATAGAACCTACATCCAAATGAAATATGAAAATATGTGTATCATAACTATCCACATTTCCACCAAGTCCATAATACAACAAAGATGATATATCATCCGAGGTCCAATAGTAACTGCAGCATAAAAAATGTGGCTATTGTAGTCTACAACCATATTACATATATCAAATGTTTGAAACGAAAAAGTAAGAAGGCTAACGCCAACACTACACAAAAGAAAGTCTCAAGCTATAATGACTAGCCTCTACAAAATGAATAAATGACATTGAGACAACTTCTAAGTTCAATTAGTCCATGCCCTATGTTGCATGGGCTGGACTAGCCTCCGCGTCTGTAAGACAAATATGAATAAAATATACAAAAATAAGAAAATACAAGTTAGATGGCTAATGAACAATGTAAGCATGAAATTATGTGGTATAGAAATATATACTACATGCTTGAATAAAATAATTATATACATGTTCATGGAAATGAAAGTAAGTACATATGCCAACTAATATAATGCTCGAATGTGTAATAAAGTCATGCTAATTTGACAACGACTCCAACTACGGCTTAAATAGAAAGATGAGACTAGTATCTCTTGAAAGTTTTGAGGCTTCCATTCGCCTCACCTATAATTGACTCATCTTATGCGACGTAAATCATAGTTCCAACTTTAAGGTGTAGTAATACCTAAAGTTATTGAAGGTATCTATCCCTATGCAGGTTTTCCGACTCTTACTTTGGGGTTGCATGTCTCCATTCTTATCTCACTCCCCGAAATGTTAAAATTCCTGAAGGTTTTTCTTATAAAAAGTCGATATTAATGCCTTGAAAAGAAATCAAAAGGCTCAAATCTTATCATGGTAATGATAATGAAATGAGAACCTACGTTTATGACATTCATTCTTTTCAACTTTCTCGCTTTATATGTTTTAATTCCTTGAGTAGCATACTTTTACAATTTATAAAAGGGTATGTTTTTATTCCTTGAATGATATACCAAATTCTCCAATTTCCTCTAATACTCCTCTGAATTTTATAACGAGGTTTTACAATAAATAAGTGTGAAAAAACCATGAATATCACGAATAACTAGCAATACGATAACAACGCCAATGATACTATTATGATAAAATTGTGGTAACAATAGTCATGACCCACAATGCCATAAGATAATATTATTAAAGCAATATATAATGCCACAATAATTAATACTATAATATTGGAAAACAATATTAATGCCACACAAATTTTACAATATGGATGCTATAAAATTACTATAATATTAATGACCCAAAAATAGCAATAAAATGCTATAATAATTTTCATATATGATTTATCAAGCATAAACTATTTTAGCAACCCGAAAAACCAAAAATACATAGCAAAACATATAATCACAAGACGATACACATATATACTCAAGCTTAAATTGTTATTCGCAATCTACATGTACCTTATAAGCTTACGAAACTCCCTGAATGAATTTGTAAGTCTCGTTTCAAAAATCCCTCTTTCAAGGCCTCAGGTTTGATCTATCAATCGAACTCAAATCGATGTGAACCTATAACAAAAGATCATCTATGGGATGGGTAGAAGATGATGTATAAATTTAATTTGGAATACCTAAGAGGCACAAAAATTGAGGAAAAATGAACGAACGAAAGAAAGAGGAATCAATACTTATGTCAAAAGAGAAGCCCTGGAATGTAGATTCAAAAAATCTACTTTTTAGCCCTAGACACCCTCCCAAGCTAGATAGATTAAAAGCTAAAAGATTGGAGCTCTTTATCCCCACATTCTCTCTCTTTCGGAATAAAAAGGGAAAGTAAGAAAAGTGACTAGAAAAACGTGTATAAAGATACTAGCCCCACACCTTTCTGACAGGATATAATGGTACACAGATTTGGTGTACCGGTACTCAACTCTGTACTGGTACCCAGTTTATGTGCCGGCTTCCAGATGATTGTGGGAGATAAATGGGCTCTGTGTACAGGTACATAGACTCCGTGTACCGGTACACTCCCTTGAGTTATATTTTACCCCAAAACACGTATGAAAACATTCGCAAACACATACTAAACCCGAAACTAATTCCCATGCATACTTCAACATGTCATAATATTTTGTCACAACTACAACATATAATATGCAATTATGGTACTATAATACATTACCAATATACGTCAAATGTAATAACAATGAATGGCATGCATCATCTATGAAATGCCAACCATCAAGGATAAATAATATCATCATCACTACAATAATATTATTTATATTCTCAAAAAATTTATACGCAAATTCCGGGACATCACATCCTCCTCTTGTTAGGAAACTTCATCTCTGAAATTGTGTATACTACAGAAAAGAAATAAGTATGTAATGGAAGTTGTAAACAAATCCGGATTTTTAGTCCGCATATTTTTTTCTCGCTCCCAAGTTGCCTTTTCGCTATTGTGGTGTTTCCATAGAACCTTCACTAAACGAATAATATGACGAAGAAGTTGCTCTTTTGAATCCAAGATTTGAATTTGGTAAGAGCTCATAAGACACAACTTTGTTTATGTGCAAGTCATCGAAATTAAGGACATGTAAAGGATCTCAAATGTATCTTTGAAATATAGAGACATAGAAAACATGACGAATGCGTGAAAGATATGGTGGCAAGGCCAAACGATATGCCACCTCTCCGACTCTATCAAGAATTTGGAAAGGACCAATGAAACGAGGAGAAAGTTTCCCTTTCTTACTAAAATGCATAACACCCTTACAAGAGGAAACTTTCAAAAAAACATGATTGCCAATCTCAAACTCCAATGGCCTTCTCCAATTATCCATGTAACTTTTATTCAACTCCTCACTATCTCCAAATGATGTTTAATAAGTTGTACATTTAGGATTATTTCCCGAACCAAATCCGGCCCCAATAACGCAATATTACCAACTTTTGTCCAATATATAGGAGATTGACATTGTCTCCCGTATAGGGCCTTGAAAGGTGTCATCTCAAAACTCAGGTGATAACTATTGTTATACGAAAACTCGATCAAACTAATATGGTTTTTCCAATTTCCACCGAAATCAAGGATACATGCTTGGATAATGTCCTCGAGGGTCTGAATAGTATGCTTAGATTTTCCGGCTGTTTGCGGATGGAAGTTGTACTCAATGAAAGTTTAGTTCCCAAGGCTTCTTAGAGACCCAATCAATAGCGTAAAATGAAATGGGAATCTCGATCAGAAATAATCGACACCGGAACCCCGTGCAACTGAACGATTTCATCGATATATAATCGACAGAGTTTTGTTAACAAGATTGATGGTACGAATAGGAAGAAAATGAGCAGATTTCATCAAACGGTCTACGTTACTTATAGGGCATCATTCCTCCACCTTGATCTCGGCAAACTTATTACAAATTCCATTGTTATCGTTCCCACTTCCATTCAGAAATGGGTATGGTTGAAACAGTCCCACTGGATGCTTATATTCGGCCTTTACTTGATGATAAGTAAGGCACCGTGATACGAATTCCGTAACATCTTTCTTCATATCTGATCACTAAAAATGATGTGAAACATTCTGATACATTTTGATGCCAACAAAATACACTGTAAATCGAGAACGAGAAATTCTCGTAGAATCTTATAGCAAATAGAATTGGGTACAAATAAGAGATTTTGAAATCACAAACCCCCATCTTCCAAAAGAGTCCAACTATCAAGTCCGTGTTAAATAAGGACGTGAAGTCGATAGGCATCCAATTCATTATCAACATATTGTGTGTCTATCACACATGAAACCAAAGTAGGTTGAGCGGCGATAGTAAATAAAGAAGCTCGACCCTCAATTTCAACACATTCAATATCAAACTCATTCAACAAATGGAGTATTTTCTATTCATCAACCGTAAACTAAGTAATAGTATACCGAGTCTTGTGACTCAATACATCAGCAACAACATATGCCTTTCTAGGATGATATTCAAGATCGAAATTGTATTACTTGAGATACTATATCCAATCTCTACCTCATGTTTAAATTTTATTGTGTGAAAATGTACTACAATGACTTATGATCAGAGTACAATTCAAATTTCTCCCCGTAAAGATAGTGTCGCCAACACTTAAGTGCGAACACTATGGCCCCGAGCTCTAAGTCATGTGTCGGATAATTCTACTAATGAATCTTCAGTTGCCTCGAAGAATATGTAACAACCTTCCCAATTTATATTAATACACATCCCAAATCATCTCAAGAAGTATCATAATAGACTGAATACCCAATGCCTTGCTCCAAAATGATCCAAATAAAAGTCAAAGTAAGCAACTTTTTCAAACGAAGAAATGATTCCTCACATTTAGGACTCCAGTCGAATTTAACATACTTTCGAGTAAACCTGGTAAGAGGAGATGCCATACGAGAGAAATCCTTTACAAAAGAATGATAATAGCCCGCAAGGCCTAGAAAACTACGAATCTTGAAACCAAACTTTAGTCATTACCAGTTGAAAATGGCCTCCATCTTGGAAGGATCAATTGATATTCCACCCTCGGAAACAACATGACCAAGAAATCTAACCTCTCACAACCAGAATTCACACTTAAAAAAATAGCATAAAGTCGTGTTCCCAAAGCATCGAAAGTAAAATACAAAGGTGTTCCCGATGAGCCTCTTCAAAAGGCGAATAGATGAATATATCATCGATGATACGGTTGGAACATGCAACTCATAAGATCCATAAATGTTGCAGGGCATTCGTAAGACCAAAAGGCATAACGAGAAATCCGTAGTGCTTGTAAGGAGTACAAAAAATTGTCTTCTCAATATCTTCCTCCTGAACCCTCAATTGGTGATATCTCGTTCGCAAATCAATGTTAGAGAAGAATTTTGACCCCCAAAGTTGGTCAAAAATATCGTCAATCCAGGGTAATGGATACTTGTTCTTGATCGTAGCCCGATTAAGCTTCTGGTAATCAAAGCATATCCGCATTATCCCGTCCTTCATTGGTACAAATAGTGTTGGAGCTCCTTAAGGCGATGAACTTGACCTAATGAATCCCTTTCTCTCCAAATCAATAATTTACTCCCGCAACTCCTCTAACTCTCTTGGCATTAAACAGTTTACGAAGCTATAAAAATAGGTTTTGTACTGGGAATTATATCAATCTTAAATTCAAGCTCATGAAGTTAATAAAAATCCTATGAAAAGACGTCAGAGAATTCAAAAACAACAGAGAAAAACTCTACCCCCGAATGCATTTTGTCAGAAAATGAAAGGCTAGCCAACATGGAAGATAGGCCAATCTTAGCACGGTAGGTACATGGGAAAAGAGTAGAGCAATCCCCTATAAAGACAACATCAACCCCATCCGAAGTTTTCAATAATACTTGCCTTCACTCGCAATTGAATATAGCGTAGAAATAAGCCAACATGTCTATATTGATAATGACATCAAATCCCAACATGTTAAAGATATCAAAATTATATGTGAAAATATGATCCGCAAAAGATAACTCGCAAACTCGACAAATGCTATTCATAAAGATAAAATATCCCCTTAGAATGTCTATAAAAATAGGCTCGTCTAAATGAGATATGGAAATATCCAGCATACTAAATAAACGAGATGCAATAACACTTCCCTTTCGGGAGGAAGGCCACTCAAATCATCGGGGAACACATCCGGAAATTCACACACCATAGGAAAAGAATCCAATCCCTATCTCACCTAATCTAAAATAGAAAGTCTAGCTAGCATACATGCTAAACTAGCTTGAGCCTTATGAGAATACGGAAGAGAAGGTTGTCGCTCCCCTTGATAACACACTTTGTTGCACCCCGTATCCCATAAAACTTAGGAGGCTAGTTGTTTTCCATTTTTAAAGAACATGAAAAGAAAAATATATAGTTTTAAAGAAAAGAAAATAAAAAGGAAAATAACGCTACTTCGCCAAACTATCCAACTCATTCTACAACATAATAAATCTCAGAGTGCACAAATTAACTAAATGTATAGTTTGCATACAGTTCTATATCAACA